>JAQQZT010000008.1:5601193-5611748 GCA_030068275.1 Clarias platycephalus
TGTGTGTGTGTGTGTGTGTGTGTGTGTGTGTGTGTGTGTGTGTGTGTGTGTGTGTGTGTGTGTGTGTCTGTCTGTCTCTCTGTTTGTTTATTTGCCTGTCTGTCTCCCTATTGCTCACTCTCTCTCTTACACACATACTGTACACACACTCGGAGATAAACACACACCCCTCAAAACACTGTCTCGTGCCTGGTTCTCCATGAAGGAGGATCCCTTTGTCTCTATCCTTCTCTCTATCTCTTGTGTGTTTTTCTGCAGTCAGTCTGCAGTGCTGCTCTGCTCTGTTAGTAGAGGAAATCAAGCTCCCTGAGATGCACTAATAGCAGGCAAGACACACACACACACACATTTTATACATTATATATCCTGTGGATTATATTTTTATATGTATAACTTTTAACCAAATTAAAATAGAAAGAAAGATAGACAGATAGAGAGAGAGAGATCCTACCTGTATCCCTCTCTTATCGTCTGCCTGCTCCGGATCTTGATCTCTCGTTCTTCTCGGTTATCCTTTCACTCTCTCTGGCTGCTGCTGCTGCTGCTGCTGCTTCCCTGCCTCTTTTCCTCCTCCCTCCTCTTTCTCTCTCACCAACTCTCTCTCTCTCTCTCTCTCTCTCTCTCTCTCGCTCACACACACACCCTCCCCTCTCTCTCTCTCTCCTCCCTCTCCCATTGATTCATAATGCTTCCTTTCTCTCTCGTCTAGGCATTTGAGTAGCAGGTGGGTGTAGTAACAGATGGAGGACTGGTGTGTCGTTAGTCAACACCGATACATCCATTTGACTCCATCCATCCCTAGCGCGCTCTCACCCACCCACACACATACAGTACACGCACACACACACACTGTATCTCCATCCATCAATATGGCGTTTTATTTCATAGATAATTGCATTCACTTCATCAGAGCTGAAAGCCCATGCTCTCAGAGGGAGGAAGAAAGAAGCCACTCCCATCATCACCCATCCCCCCACCCAGTCTCCATTCCAGTCCAGTCTAGTGCTCACCTCACTTCCTGTGTGTGTTGTGTGTGTGTGTGTGTGTGTGTGGTTCTGTTTCTGCTCATGTAACTGCATCTTTGAACCCTTTTCCACTGGTGACAAATCTACTGCCAGAGGTCCTCGTCATATGGTTGTCCTTGTATCTGGTCAATATTGACCAGCAGGAACCAAACATGTGCAGCCTGTACAGTAGGTTTTAGAACTTTTAAGTATTTTTCAATACTGTACAAATAATAATGTTCATTTTTCATGCTGATTCAAAATGCACTTATAATAAAGGGGCAAGTGTTTCAAGTGACTACTATTACACCAAGGACAGGGTCTGCATATGAGACAGGTATGAGCAACACTACTATAGAAGTTCCTATTTAGAGTTTGATCCAATTTCTGCACAAGGAAAAAAATAAAACATCTCTGAGTTTATTGTATCCGTAAACCACAAGGGTTAGGGTTCTCGCCTCGTTCCTCCATGGCTGGTGGTTCGAATCTCACCTCCAGTCTGTTTTCAAATTACCCGTAGTGTAGCATTGGGTGTCCGGGTTCGATTCCCACCTCGGGTTCTGTGTGCATGGAGTTTGCATGTTCTCCGCGTGCTTGGTGGGTTTCCTCCAGGTACTCCGGTTTCCTCCCACAGTCCAGATTAGGTTAATTGGCGTTCCCCAAATTGCCCGTAGTGTGTGAATGAGTGTATGTACGTACTGTATGTGTGCCCTGCGATTGATTAGGATCCTGCCTAGAGTTTACCCCACCTCATGCCCTAAGTCTCCTAGGATAGGCTCCAAGCCCCCCGCAACCCGTTATACAGGATTAAGCGGTATAGACGATGAGTGACTGAGTGTATCATTGGGTGTCCGGGTTCAGTTACCGCCTAGGGGTCCATGGAGTTTGAGTTTCCCCATGCTTGGTGGGTTTCCTCCAGGTACTCCGGTGTCCTCCGACAGTCCAAAAACATGCAGATTAGGCTAATTGGTGTTCCCAAATTGACTGACTGTTGACCGGAGGTCCTATGACGGATGTGAAAATGGGAATAAAACAGGGTGACCGATGGGAGTCCGACAGTTTTGAAAAAAACAACAACAAAAAAAAACAATACTTCGTAGATTTTCAACTTACAATGGATTACAAAAACATCTAAAAAAATAATGTAATTTAGATGACGACCATCCTCTTGAAAGCAGGTTTTTATCTTTCACTTGAAATTGTCCATCACGCTGGCCAACAGTCGTTGATCAATGGTGAGCACTTCTTGTCGGATGGCATTCTTCAATTCGTTCAAAATACAGGCTTTGTGTGTGTACACATGGCTCTTTAGGTACCCCCATAGGAAGAAATCACATGATGACAAGTCAGGAGAACTTGCGGGACATGGCACATCGACAAAAATTGGATTCTCGACGAAATAGCCACTGAGTTGCTGTGATAGACTCACGACTTTGAACAAAGCTTTCAAACCATGATGTAATGTCCACTGCTGTATTGTGAATTGGCATTCGAGGGGGTGTGGGGGGGGGGGGTGTTTGTGAACTCCTAGCTCATCCCCTTTCCATCACCACTTTTTGTGTACTACCTGTTCTAAAAATCAGTCACCCTGTACATTGGGCTCCTTGGTGCCTGGTTGGACTACAGAGGTTCCTAGATGGATGAATGGATATCATTGGGTATGTAAGTGTGTGTGCCTGTGTCCCTGAGTTGTACCCCATCAAGGTTCCCCCCTTAAGACCGTACACAGGATAAGTGGTATAGACATTGAATAATGGATTGATTTTTGTCCCTGTTTATGGTCCATTTGGAACCAGAAGTAACTATAACCAATTAATTAACTAATTAATTAATCAATCAATTACGGCTTTTCTTTTTAGTCTAAACAAAATGTGAGTACACAGAAATTTCTGTTCCTGGACTCAGAGAATACTGTGTGTGTGTGTGTGTGTGTGTGTGTGTGTGTGTGTGTGTGTGTGTGTGTGAGTCATGATAAAGTGGCAGGGTTGGAGATTTATGCAATGTGTCCCTCATTAATTAGTGTAGAGTTCGTTCAGGGTCATGAAGGTTATTACGAGCTTCAGTTTAATTGATTCACAGGCGGCATCTGTTAACCCTGATTCGCCCCTGTGTCTCTGTGAGGAAGATTTACACGAGCCTGTGAATAGACACACACACACAGCGGGAGGGACAGGGGTGGGAAAAAAGGAAATTTCGCAAGCAATCAAGTATCCTTACCCACTCCGGGATCTGGTATTCTCTCCAAACCTGGAGAAAAGACACAGAAGTGCTACAGAAGTATGAAACAAGTGTGCGAAAGATCATCAACACTCTTTATTTCTGCGGAGTTGCTGTCTCACAGCACCAGGTTTCCCAGTTTAATTCTGAGCTCACGTTACTATCCATCTCGAGTTTCTCATGTCCGCTTGGGTTTCCTCTGACTTCAGATTATATAAATAACCGATGTTGTCTAAAACAGCCGTCATGCAGCGTAATAGCAGCGTGCATGTCTTACAGCAGGACCCTGGGGAAATCCATCATTTTCACTTGTCTAGCTGAGTCACGAGTGCTGCCGCAGTGTCTGCTGACTCATAGTCATTTTTTTTGTTGGTTCATGTGTCATACCTGTGAGTTGTTCTGAGGCCGGAAGGACGTTGGAGAGGCCAGAGGAAATCCGTGTCAACACCGGATTGAGAACATGAACACCTCCGTACAGGCCATAACCTGATGTCAGGATCGGACCCTGCAACTGTGAGACGGCAGCACCAAACCAGAGATCAGGAGAGCTGACTCAGAGCTTCCTGATCTGAATTTTATATCCCTGTTTTGCAGCAAAAACCACATGAACTGTCATTTTAATGGAGCACTTCTTATACTGTACATGAGTGCATTTATTACTGGGCCGGATGCCAAGAACAAGACTGAAATCACTTCTCTAAAGCTCCCGAGTGATTTACTGCACTAGAGGAGATATGGCCTGATGGAGTGTGTGTCTGTGTGCGGAGTCTGTGTGTATAGGAGTGTCTATTAGAATTCCATGCCTGGATTAGTAGGATTTAAGGCCTAAAAGCCCCATTTGAAAATTGAACCAACATTGAGATTGGGGGAAATATTCTTTTATTTACATATCGTCATTCAGAGCCCAAGGTTGCCAACCGGATCTCTTCAGATACTAATCTGATCCAATCAAACGCCCAGAAGATGCACCAGGCAAACAAGTCCAATCCATGGAGGTCCCGTCCCCCAACACACAACACCGCTACCGTCCATGTGTCAGACACCACAGCACACCCCCAGGGGCCCCGTGGAGCCACACCCCATAGGTGGAGCTGCCCCGTAGTACAAAGGGAACTTGTACTACACAAGGGGAACACAATATTGGGCGTAATGTTTCGTGTTGTAATGTTATGACTGATGACTGTATATTTTCAAAATAACTTTGAAACAAATATACAATTAGGTAAGAACGTACAACTCCAGTTATCTAAATAAGTTTATTTGTTTTTTTGCATATTTCATTTCGAACATCAATTTATACAAATATGATTTGCAAAAAAAAAAAAATAATAATAATAAAATAATAATAATAATACATTCAGATAGAATCCAACACATTTCCCAGTGGGTACAGGGATGATGGTAGGAGGTCTTCAGGACCACACAAACTAGAGACTTATTAGTGACTGATAAAGCCCTAAAAATGTTAATACCACCGATGACTTCACCGAAGTCCTTATGCTAAAGTAATCTTTAGATCGTCCTCATGGGATAATTAGTAATATCGCATTTCCGTGACGATGACCTAAAGACCCCTTAAGGAGTATCGAATTTCAACGGTGACCTGAGGGCTAGTCTCCGTGCCCACTGGGTATTTTACATTTGAATAAAAGAATATGTCTTTTATAGAATATTTCTAAATAAATTATTCATTATTGGCACTGCTATGGTAATAAATGAAATGCTTATCTGTGCAGAAAGTTCCTATATTCCTATAAGAGCAGCGAGAGAAAATAGAAAATTCATACCAGACTAATCGAGTCCCTTTAGAAAAATAATTCACGAGCCCTTGAATAAAGAGCTCCAGCCCTTCTTAAACACTGACTTACAAATAAGGCTGCACATTATATCATGAAATAGTCTTAATCACAACCTTTAATAACTGTGATTTAATATTCTCTCCATATTGTGTAGCCCTACTGTAGTACTTATGGCGTCCGGAAAGGTGTGCAAAAAGAAGTGCAAAAAAAAAAAAAAAGACTCAAAATACTACAGTGATTAAATCTGGTCCTGATTCAGACTTACTGTCGCTGAGATGATGAAGTGAGCCGGATTTTAACATTCATAAAATGCAGAAAAACAGGAATTTGGTTCTAAAGTCAATTTCCTCAGCCACCGTTTTATACTATTTCAAAAACTTTTTTTTTTTTTTTTGTCTTTCCCCGGTGAACATAATATAATATCAGATAAAGATATTAAATATGAATGAATATTAAAATTGGTCAGTGTAACACCAATAAGGTGTGCCCTGTGGGACAACTCAGCTACACCCCACTGCTTCAGAGTGACACAATCGCAGCAGGGAAATAAAAATCATGAAATAAATAAAATCAAGCACAGACCCGGTATAAAAGTTATATACAGTACATGTACATTGTTTGTATAGTATCAACCAAACCATAACAATACAAACCAATGTCATTCATTGCAGTGTGTGTCAGCAGTTTTTTTTTATTTTAAAATATTCGCCTTGTGAAAGTCAGGTTTGCGTGTTGTCCTGTCCTTCGTTAAATAAAGACTTTTATTCTCTGTTAATTTAAAATATTACTAAATAGAGATCATTATTTAGCTTGTCTGTACATTATTTTTGTAATTCAGTTCAATGGTATGGGATATTTGGTGTATATTTATAAAAGGTCCAGAATGTAAAACAACAAAATTTGGAGCTGTCCAAGGGGAGTAAATACTTTTGCAATGCGCTGTACAAGCATCATCACTCAGTGGTTCAGTAGGTTTCACAAGGAAGACAATTTCTACCAGTTAAGATGATAAGATGACGTTTCACAGCTGCCTTTATCCAAATTGGTATCATTATAAATCAGGGGCCTTGCTCAAGGGCCCAATAGTGGCAGCGTGGTGCTGCTGGGGTTGGAACCTGTCCATCAGTAGGCCACAATGCCTTAAACCTCTGAGGTACCCTTGAACAACCATTGGTTGGAAAACCAGCCTTCTCCCCGTCTTAAGGGAAAAAACACAGCACCAAAATTATTATTATTATTATTATTTTAATGGGGGGGGGGTATCCAAATGATCTAATTTTCTGTTAACAAATAACTTAGAATTTAGTAGAGGGTTTTTTGTTTTCGTCTGTTTTCTTTCTAGCCCAGACTGTAGACTATTGTTGAATAAATTTTAGATTCATTGGGGCAAATTCATTAAATTACACATGAATTAGACTTGGTGGCTTCATAATAGTCTTAAAGGTTGAAAATTACAGGGTTTTTTTTTTGGTCTTTTTACTTAATACCATGAGTGACTGAGTCACTCCCACCTGCAAACACACACACACACTGGGAAAATTCCCAGATGCAAGAATAGATTTCATTTGTTCATCAGCATCAGTTTTGTTTATATTGCTAATAATTATACTCGAGATATGAGACATGGCCAAAAGTATGTGGACATCTAACCATTACACCAAAATCTTGTGCATATTGTGAACAAGTTTAAAGCACTCGCAATGGTATAGGATGCTGACCAAAAAAAAAAAAAATTATATATATCCAAATCCTCACACACACACCTATGCTTCAGTATAGTGCGAAGCCTTCCCAGAAGAGTGTGTGTACTGAACAGGTGTATACATACAGTACTTTTGGCCGTGTAGTGTATCAAATAACTGAATCTAAAGATATGACCTGCGTATATAGTTATTAAGTAGTGAACATAATGTAAGTGTCAAGACTTTCAGAAAGCAGCTGTAAGGTCAACGCTGGCAATATGTTAAAGGGCTCAAAACAATATGTTACAAAGACATTTTACAGTTTTACATAAAATTAAGACTGGAAGGAGGAAACAAAATTTGACAACAGAGAACAAAACATAGTACGAAAGCCTCAAAAAGGTCTTATTTGGATTTCTTACATACATATATATTGAGTATGTATACTGTATACTCAGTATATACATACAGTATATATAGATATGAACCTACAGTACACCCCTTTTCACCATCTCCTTGAAAATTTCATAAGGTTCCTAGTTATTAACCCATCCCCTCTCATCTTCTCTTCTCTCCATTCAGGGTGGCGTCGGTTGTTCATCTGAACTGAAGTAAGGGTTTTCATGGCCCTCAACCAAGTAAGAATAGCGCGAAGGGTTTTTGGCCTTAAACGTTTTCATATCATCTAATGGCATGAGGTCATAGGAGCCCACCTGAAAGGGAAAGCAGCAAACAATATTAGACAAACACTGATCACCATAAGCCTTCAATCTTCAATCTTCAATCTCTGGTTGTCATCTCCTTTATCACCCATCAAACCATCATGCATGAGGATGGCTGAAGTTCAATAATGATGCAATTAAAAGAAAGATGGTGAGTTGATTTAGTGATTAAGGACAAACCATGCAAAGCAGATGCGATACATTTTGTATATTCAAATGGAACTCGTACATTTGTGCCCGGCAACTGGGAAACATAATATATATAAACAGATATTTTCTTTGTACTGATGATGTGTAATCAGAGTGTCAGTGGAAAACTGGCACAAAACTGTCTGGGATATTAATATTTCTCTAAGTAAATTATTTAAAAAAATTTTTTTAAAGATTGTGAACTTGTAAAATTCCATGGCATAGCTTACTGTCTAACTCTTTACAGGCGAACAATATAGCTAGCTCACTTACACTTACTGGCCACATCACTAGATACTCCTGTTCAACTGCACGTTAACGCAAATATCTAATCAGCCAATAACATGGTAGCAACTCAACGCATTTAGGCATGTAGGCGTGGTCTAGGCGATCTGTTGAAGTTTGAACCAAGCATCAAAATGGAGGGAAAAAACATGATTTAAGTGACTTTGATCATGCCATGGTTGTTGGTATCAGACCCACTGGTGTGCGTATTTCCAGAATTGCTGATCTGCTGGGATTTTTTGCTTACAACCATCTCTAGGGTTTACAGAGAATGGTCTGAGAAAGAGAAACTATGCAGTGAACAGCAGTTCATTGTGCAAAAATGCCGTGTTGATGCCAGAGGTCAGAAGAAAATGGGCAGACTGGGTCGAGCCATTCTCAAATAACATCTTGGTACAACCGAGGTATGTCGAAGAGCATCAGTGAATGCACAACATGTTGAACCTTGAAGCAGATGGGCTACAGCAACACACATACAAGACCACACCACTTTCCGCTCCTGTCAGCTAAGACAAGGAAACTGAGGCTACAATTGACGTAGGCTTCACCAACACGGGACAATAGAAGACTGGTTGGCCGGTCTGATGAGTCATTCAGATGGTAAGGGCATAATTTGGGTTAAACGACATGAAAGCATGGATCCATCCAGCCTTCTATCAGTGGTTCAGGTTGGTTGTGATGTAATGGTGTGTTGGAGATTTTCTTGGTAGCCTTTGGGCCCCTTAGTACCTAGTGTGCATTGTTTAAATGTCCATCACTTTATGAGCACAGGCTAACATGCTGAAATGATCTTAAATTGGCTTCTTGAACAAGACAATGAGGTCACTTTAGTCAAATGGTCTTCAGATCGCAATCCAGTAGAGCACCGTTGGGATGTGGTGGAACAGGAGATTTGTGTCATGGATGCACAGCCAGGAAAAATCTGCATGATGCTACAGTATCATGTCAATATGGACCAAAATCTCTAGGGAATAGTTCCAGCACCTTGTTGAATCTACAGTATGCCATGAAGAATTACGGGAGCTCTAAATGCAAAAGGCAAAAATGTTAAAACTTTATAACCTGCTTGTGTTTAACGTACACGACCCCATTTGAACATAGCAGTAGTCTTGGTTTTTGCAAAACCTGTTTTGCACTTTAAGGTGATTTCATCATGCTGCATTGTGAGTACAGTGGCAAATTAATCAGGTTAGAAAGCAGGAAGCCCATGACCACCAGAAGCATGCACACCCAATACTATTTGAGATCAATATGAGAGGCCGTGGCTCGTGTCTTACCTTTCCTCTTAACTTCTAAAACATCATAACGCAGGGATTGAGGGACATGCAATGCAAAGCGGGACAGACATGGCATGCATATTAACAACAGCGACAACAATGCACAGACACTCACACACACACACACACATTCACACACACACACACACACACACTCACACACACTCACAGGGGTAAGGTTTAAAATGGGATTCATTTGTTATTTGGGTCTACACAGTGAAATACATCAACCAATAATGCGCGCTCTATCAGGTGTGTTCGTTTTTCTGAAGTCATTTTTGGCAGTAATCAGTGAGCGCTGACGTCCTTGCATGTCTACTATGGGTTTAGGGTTGGGTCCACTCACTGCTTGGCCATTCCAGAATGGTAAATTATTTGATCTGCATCAAGTGTGTGGGACTAAACAGCTGTGAGTGCATAAGAAAACCACTTGAGACTAATCAACTTGTGAGACTAATAAAAAAAAAAAAGTTCAGTTTGTTAGGAAGCATGTATATTGGACTTTGGAGCAACGGAAAAATTGGTCCAGATTGACCCTATTCCAAAGCAATGGGTGCATCAGGGTAAGAAGAGAACACATGTACCCATCATGCATAGTGGCCACTGTACAAGCCTCTGGGGTTGTTTCAGTTGGTCAAGTCTAGGCTCAGCAACGTTATGTGGCAATAAAATAAAGTCAGCAGACAACCTGAATGACCAGGTTATCAAAGCAGGCATGTTCTCTCCATCCATCTAGGAACCTCTTTCGTCCAACTAGGGACTGTGGAGCCCAATGGGGACCATTGTACTGTATTTAGTCCCATTTGTACAACCATGGTAGGACCTCTGGTCAACACTCGCACACTACGGGCAATATGGAAATGCCAATTAGCCTAATCTGCATGTTTTTGGACTGTAGGAGGAAACCCACCAAGTACAGGGAGAACATGCAAACTCCACTCATACTGACATGACCTGACGCAAGAATCGGACCCAGGACCCGGAGGTACAAAGCGACAGTGCTCACCACTTAGCCAGCGTGCCACCACGGGCATATTCCAGGACTCAAATTGTAAAAGAGTGGTTCTGGAAGCATGAGGAATGATTTTCACTCATCTTTGTGTGCTGTAATCAAAGCTAAAGGTATTTGATCTAAACAGAATGCATGATTTTTTTTTTTTTTTTCGACAAGCAAGTGTTATGAGTGTCCAGTGAAAATGGACTGGTGGGTCATTTTATATCTGAATTTTTATGACATCCACATCAGATTATTTGCTGTTAGCTGGTGCCGTGAAGTGAATTATTTTAGATTTTATTTGTGTGTGTGTGTGTGTGTGGGGGGGGGGGGGGTGGGGGGGGGGGGGGCGCAACAGGATTTTTAAATAAGGGAGCCGGGGGATG
>JAQQZT010000008.1:5629212-5645333 GCA_030068275.1 Clarias platycephalus
TCAGCATCCTTCTACTGATATATTCACAATCTCTCCTCTGAACATGTCCAAACCACCTCAATCTGGCCTCTCTGACTCTCGGATGTCTGCCCTGTTACATGCACATTTTCTAATTGGGCTTGGAACCTACAGTCCTAGGGTTACAATTCCTTTTAAAATTAGGGATGTAACCAGATATAGTGTTCAGATTGAACAGAGATGTTTTGAGATAATAATTCATTTTTAATTTTTTTTAAACGTGATGCAAGTGATGGTTGAATTTTCTTTCAATTAAGAACTTCCAACTTTTACCAAATTTTAGGTAACTGATCAACTGCACTGCTTAGCTGGGATTTGAACTTACAATCTGCAGTTGATAAGTCATATGCTTTTTTTGTTGCACCTCTTTGAGTTCATGCCTGGGCTGAGACCGATTGTCCAGATTAATGCTTCATGTTTGTTGCAAAGTTAATTTATCTGACGAAAACTGATCCAACGAACTGGCCGATTGGTCTCAGCCCATGCACAGACTCATGCATGGTGCAACAGAAAAGCATTTTCCGCTTATCTGGAAATCAAGGGGGACTCGTGGCAGGTTTGCACTCTAATCATGGGTTCAAATAGATGTAGGCAAATAGTGCTGTGGACAAAACAATCATATAAAGTTCTTCAGCTATTCTGTTTGACCAAATTGTTTCTGACTAACAAGTTACGTTTGAACAAAGCTATTCAAATCTAAGAATTTGATTACTCACTTACTTATAAACCATGAGTCACTAATTAGCTTATCTAAGCTACAATCATGCACAACGATTGGGCAATCTGGAAACACCAAGCACAAGAAGAACATGCAAACTCCATGCACACGGACCCGAAGGCAGGACTCAAACCCCTGACGTTGACTCTGCCATGTTGTTGCAATAAACAAAAACTGCTCGATATAACTTTTTTTATATAAGTCCAAACAAGTGGTGTTCAAATCCCATGAACATGACCATTGTGCATTGAGTTATGTCAGTACGTATCTCCAGAAATCTGACCTAAACACTGCTTGAGTGAGCCATAAATAAGAAATAAAGCTCTGTAGCAATGCACACACAGACCATGTGATGCTCATGAGGAAGCATATCTATACTGTGGTCTCCCAAAAAAGAAAAAAAATTACTAATTACTTATTAATTTGAGCGATAAAATGAACAATATGTCAATGTGTGCATTTTTTGTAATTCTTCAATAATCTTTATCCAATATTATTAAATAAGAAAATCTTATCAGAAACTCATGTAGGTATTACAATGAGCTGGTACGTACAGTACTGTAGCACTTAAAGCATTTTGTCCGTTATTTGTTTTGCACAATATGATGAACTGAATTTTAACCAACAATACAAACATGACTGGGCAAAAAAAAAAAAAATTTTTTTTTTTTAAATGGGTCACATACTGTAAGCAAAGAAATTGTATTTTTTTTTTAAATTGTTTTTATAATAATAATATGCACATTTTGAGTGGTCTACATTTTTGTGATGTCATTCCCATATTCTGGTAGTGGTTAAATTTACGCATTATAAAAATAATGATAACTTTTGTTTTGACATTTTCTAAAACCCAAGTACACAGTTTGGAGTCTGAAGCGTTCCTGTTATTACACACAATGGCAAGACTTCCATATATACAATATATATTACTGTAATTATTATTGACCTATGCTGTGTCTGCCCGCACAGATCTGTGCCGCTTGAGTTTTAAGGACCTCATGTTGACTCACTAGGGAACATTTAGGACCTTTTTTTGGTACGTATCAAGTTCAACAACTAAACTCAATCTAAAGTTAAAGATGCCTATTACTGTCAGCTCTAAGCAACAATTGCAAGAGGTTTTGAAACGCAGTAAGCTTACACACTCGGTCACAATATATTATTTGGAGTACTCAACAAATACGGATTGTGCTGCTGCGTTACTCCCTTAATGTAAATAAGTCACTTGTTTAGTAACTGTAGTGAAACAAATACAGTAGAAAGGTGTGCAGGTACAGGAGTCAGGAATATCAGCCTGGATCTTTCTTAGGGCTTTACAGTATCAAAGTCCTAAATTTCTCCTTTCGAATCATCAGATATACAACCCGGGGTCTGGAGAGTGGCGGCTCAGGCGGCTACGGCTCTAGACTGTTGGTTTGGGGATCTGAGGATCCAGATTCGATTCCTGGCGATGGGGGTGCCACACCCCATACTACCCAGATCTGGTCCCAAGTCCAAATAAAATGCGTCAGGAAAGGTATCGGAGGTAAAAACCTGTCCCAAGCTGTGGCGACCCGTTGACGGGAGCAGCCGAAAGAAAGTCTCCCAGTATAAACACTTACGCTATACAGGACCAACCTAAATGCTTGATAGATTTGTAATATTATGCCTTTACGCTCATAAATCAACCCCTTATATATAGTCCTTATATAGTAACACTTCTTATACACATACAAATAGCATGTGTATGCAGGAAATTTTATTGAACTGGAAAATGCTAATGTATTTCCTAACCGGTCTCTCTATTTAAGGACGAATATGACTCAGGGCTACCTGAGCCAAAAGCTCAAATATCCTCCGTTTGCTGATCATAATCTGAAATCTTCAGACACGTCAAGCTTGTATGTGTGTGTGTGTTTCTCTCTCTCTCTCTCGGTTCAGGGCTCTGGCCGGTAAGCGTATCGAGGTGTGGCGGAAACATCAAGTAATAATTATCCGTCTTTTCGTTCATCTTAAAACTTAACAATTTGTGTACTGGACTTAAACGTACCTGCCGCTCCTGCTTATCAAGGCTGGAATTGCACTGTTTATTTCTGCATATTGTCCACATTATTGTTTGAGGATTTTGATACCGATCGAACAAGATTGTAAGACTTTAACGTAAAATACAGTATGACAACGATTTCCTGCATCCTGAAATGCTGTGATGTCTAATAGCTACTTACAATATAACGCCTAGTCTATTAGTTCATCCCCCTGTTTCTTCTAACAGACGGTCCCGAAGAAGAGCACTTGTTCAGTGGGAAACACAATCATATCCTATTAAAGCATGGCCAGCACATGGCTACCAATTAGAGACGCAGATTTACTGTCAGTAATCCAATAGAACAGAACAGGGGCCGAGAAAGGGAGTGACGAGAGAGAGAGAGAGAGAGAGAGAGAGAGAGAGCTCAGAGGCAAGAACCATGAACAATATACGCCTTAATAAACTAAATAAGCGATACGCCTAAACTACGCTTTCCTACGAAAGAGGAAATGAACTCAAACTGATTAAATAAATAAACCACATCATTGGTTGATTAATTGGCAGTTATATTTATACGGGAGTGCAAGGGATTGATAGAGCCTTACTGAAACAAAGCGTCATTAACTCACAGGCTCGCAGATTAGTGTTAGTGATTACCGCGCACTCCAACAATCTTCTTAGAACTAAATCTCTCTGCGACACACAAAACCACACACTCAGTCTGCACTGGTCTCCTCCGAGTCTGACGCTGGTTTCATGGTTAGTTTATTTTTCTGTATTGGTTTAACTTTTATGATGTCATATCTCTCGTTTTTTTTTTTTTTTTTTTAAACACACAGGACTGTTTGTACACCTCGACATCCTGGTCAGGACTTGAGCAGGATCTGTTCTGTCAGTTCACAAACACTGGTCTAACATCTGCAGGTCATGCAATTTTATTAGAGAAATGGTATACGGTAATATTATGAGTCATGGCTGTGAGTTATGACTTTGCCTGTGTTCTAGATATTGTAGGCAATCTTTACATTCTGGTCAAGGTTTCTTGGGAACACTGGACGTGAGGCCTGATTTGGTGCCACTTTATTTCTGTTGTGAATGTTAATTCTTGACATAAACTGCATTTTGGGTGTCTGGATAAGCAAAATTACCCATCAGACATAAAAAAAAAAAAAAAAACCTATACATATAGTATAGTTAATCAATAAACTGTTATTGATCTGAATAGTATTAATGTCTTGAGAATGAAAGCTTCCATCAGATTCCAATCAAATCATATTTGTTCTTAACTTGTTCTCAATGTATTGGCACCCTGTCCGCGCTGTACCCCGCCCCGTGCCCTAAGTCTCCTGGGATAGGCTCCAGGTCCCCGTGACCATGTATACAGGATAAAGCCGTATAGACGGTGAGTGAGTGGGTGGATGAGTATTTTGCACAATCGAAAGTCCCGGGTTGACTTGAACACCGATTGGAATGGAGGTAGTTTCCTTTAGCCAACTTTCCCTCAACAGGGAAAAGGAAGTAAAGTACACCGTGGGACAGGACACAGTTAAACCATCACTCAATCAGGTTTCACCGTTAATGTGGTAAAGTCTCCAAGCCTTATTTTTCAGATTTTTCTTTTTTAATGTTCTTCCTGGTTGATTGTTTTTCGCCCTGCAATTTTAATGTTGCTTACTGATCACCTGACCACGGCCTGTTTAATGTTTTCTGCTTCTCGTTTTTTACTTCTGTTCCTGTACAGTATGTTCTTCAATTCCTCCTGTATCACACATCCTCAGCAAATAAGACAACAATACATTCACAATTAGGCATTTGGCAGATGCCCTTATTCAGGACGACCTTTTTGTTCTGAGCAGTTTAGGGTAGGGTCAACTTGTTGGTTGTAGGATTTGAACCTGGGACCTTCCAAACCGTATTTCAATTCCTTAACCACTGAGCTACGCCTGACCCTGGGATACTTATCTAACAACAATGTTGTAAAAATTGTTTCCCATGATCTACTTGCTCCCTTATCTCCCTCAACTACCCCCTTGCTCACAATCATACGTCAGTGTCTTCCCTCTCTATTATCTCACACTTACTCCCTTTTTAACCTGAGACCTTCCAGTCATCCCTCACTCCTCGGCCCATTACTCTCTTCTTCTCTTCTCCAGGAGATACGTGCGGTACCAGACGCAGGCGGATCTGAGCCTCAAGGCTGCTCCTTTATTCTTGCTTTATCACTGCCTCTCCCTCTTTCCCTCATACCTACACCTTATACACACTTTATTGAGACATGAGTGCCTCTGTCCTGTCTGAGGTGTCAAGGTTTCCTGGAAGCTTTGTGTCAAAACTGCCTTTGGCAAAGTCAACCCAAATGACAGCAGTGTATACAGTACATACACACACACACACACACACACGCATATGCCCCAGGCTATATGTGTCAGTCAGTCATCTTCTATACCGCTTAATCCTGCATTCAGGGTCACGGGGGGCCTGGAGCCTATCCCAGGAGGCTTAGGGCACAAGGCGAGGTACACCCTGGACAGGGTGCCAATCCATCGCAGGCTATATGTGTTCACCCGATAAATAAAGCAGGTCGTATTTATTAAAGGAACAGTCTTGTGAGTAACATTATAATTAGTGGTGTCCTCTTGTCCTTATCTATTATGTGAGTATTTTTATAGAATGTGCACATCTGGAAAGAGTTCATTGTACTTTTATTTTCTATAAACCGACCCCAGGTAGAAATAACCCCAGGTCATATACAGTACAACACCCTGGTCAGACCAACTAGGAAAGACCTGCGATGGACTGACACCCCGTCCAGGGTGAAAGCTAATTTAAAATGCAGAACTATAAAATATTGAAGATATTTCAAAGGATATGTCAGAGAAGCATCTCTTCTGCATGCTTTAGATAATTTACCTAAAATACAACCTACAGTCATGTATTTAGTCTATGTAACTTTCGTTGACACTGCATGAATCCAGCGACACACCCTAACAGAAATATCCCAAGACAAACAGTACAATAAACATACATTATTGTTAACAACAGTGACAAACAAACCAGGCACACCTTCAACACCAAACGTCGTCTTTGGCTTCTCTGTCTCTACAAGTATCATTAAAATCTTATCCAGAACAGATCAAGCAACAATCATCCACTTTAGCTGGAATAACAATAAACACTTAATTCATTCCTGAACAAACAGTTAACCTTCCGGTGACGCACTGCTGTTCTGCCGTACAGATACCTGTATAAACTTTGACAAAGTTTCATCAACAGAGCACTGAGTCCGAACACCCTTAGGGGTGACACTGTGACTCAGGCGGGACTAAGAACCAAGCAGGCTATTTAGAGATATGCAGACGTGTTAGCATACTGTAATCCTAATAACGGTTTATAAATACTGCATTTTTTCGAAAATTACAACAAAGTATGTCATACAGGATCAAACAACAATCCGAATCAGGTTCAATAAGAGACGTTTCACAAAATAAAACCGTTTCATTCAAATCCAACTGTGCACCAAACCCTTGCAGTCACATGACCATCACATGGGAATAATCATATGATTCATGTGTGAGATTTACACACAGGCCTACATTTTTTTTCACCAGTTGTGCACAGGTATTTTTTTGTTTGTTTGTTTTTGTTTTTTGACATGACTCACTTATTTGTGCTTTTTAGATTTACATGTAAATGAATCACATGATTAATTTCTGAATTTCTTAATTGGTACTGTATATTTATGATCACACTTAATGAAGTCACATGATGATCACATGTAAATAAATAAAAAAATAATAATAATAAATTAAATCAAACAAATAAAAATATATAATTTCCCTGATTCATGATCACATGCAAATGAATCACATGATTCATTTCTGTATGTTTATGATCAAAGGTAAAATACTCAAAAGGTAAAACAATTTATGTTCAGTTATGATCAGATGATTCATGTTTGCACATATATGATCACGTGCTAATGAATCGTGTGATTCATTTTTTTTAGGTCACTTGTGAAACATTATACATTTTTGCACAATTATGATCTCAGGTAAATGAATCACATGATCAAATTACAGGTAAATGTATCATGCAACTTAATCATGCTGTATGATTCAATTCGGTGCATTTATGATCAAAGATAAACGAATTAAATTAAATTAAGGTCAATTACGTCAAATGATCGTTTCTGTTTATTTGTAATCACCACCCGAATGAATAACATGACTCATTTCTCTTCCTTTATGACATGATTCATTTATGTTCATCTACAGCAACATATGACGTTCTTTCTTACAGCACTTTAGTTTTGTGATTTATTTTCATATGATTCATTAATTGTTTTACATGTAGGACAAGTCACATGTTTACTTGAGTTCAAACAATATGAAAGGAAGTGCCACATATTTATTTCCACATATAGCCCAGAAAGATCACGTGCCTCTAGTACATTATTATAGTAAGTCTGAAAAATCTGCACGAGTTCTGCTTTATATCCCAACCGAAAGTGAGGTTAAAAAAACACTAAACCCCAAGGTGTTCCTATCATTTCAGATCCACACCTATTTCTGTGAGTTTCACCATACTTCTGGAATAATATGCCATTATAAGGAAACGTTCCAACGCACAACATGTTTAGTATAAATAAAGATGATTCATGTTTCCGGACATTTAATATAACATTAAATGACGTTCATGTTTTTTCCCCCCTATCTTTAATCAAACTCGGTTTTCTTTGGGTTTTTTTTTAAATATGTTATATTCCTGATATTTCTACTTAAAAAATTTTTAAACAAATGCTTGTAACCAAGGACAACAATGTAATAAAGACCTTTATTCTGGCAATACAGTATCATTAAAAAGGATCATGATTAATTACTATTATTATGAAACAGCACATGGTCCAAATCCTTATCCCAACTCTGTATTTCCCAATCCTGCTGCTCTCTAACATTATGATGAATAATCAGAGTCAGGTGAGTTAAGACCAGAGGATTTAACCAAACAGAAACATCTAAAACAACCATGTTAGACCACAGTTCATTAAATTCACATCTGAATAAATAATAGAACTAATAAGTGTTTGTTTTTATTTATTTATTTATTTATTTAGATCAAGGACAAAATAGTATAATGATCACAATGATATGAGTTTTGTAATGAATATCCTGAATAAGCTGCTCCACTTTTAAACACAAAAGTTAATTCTAGGATTTATACTAGGGTTCTTCAGTTTCACGCCCCAGCACCTGTCAGTGGTCCTTAAACCCGTCAGATGTTTTATCCCAAACCTTTTGCAGCAGAATTAAAATCCCGTTACCTGATGTGACGCACAGCACCAGGACCAGCAGGGAAGCCGCGATGCGCCGCCGGTTAACTTGAGCCATGGCGCAAAATCAAGTCTCCAGAATAAACTTGTAAAGAAATCTCAAGTAGTAGTAGACTTCAGGGTGACCGCCGTGTGTGTGTGAGTGATGACCGATCAGATCCGCTACAGGTGCTTTTCCCCAGAGCGCGTATAAGTCCTCGCCCCCTCCTCGGCGCGCGAGATGGACTCCGCGGCTCCGCCCACAAAAACCCGCACATCAGTCATTAAGAGCGAGCGGGAAACACTACAGTACACTCCCTCCAACTGTGTCCTAGGGAGCCTCCTACCTAGTGCACTACTGTTCGGTTTGGTTCAGCTCGTTTTAAGAAGAGAAAAAAATAAGACTAAAGACTGTTCAAATGTAGGAGGGATTATGAATCTCACATTTTCCTCTTTATAATCTTTATATGTTCTCTGTCATCTGGCCTGAACACTTTCATTCCGCTTGTGGAGTCTCGGGTGAGGGGGGCAACCTTTCTTAGTGCACAAGCACACATCCTGTCATACTGTACACTACAGGTGGGTTGGGGGTCACACAACCCATCCCAATTGAAAGCATGGAAGTATAAAGTGCGATCGATCGATCGATCGATCGATCGATAGATAGATAGATAGATAGATAGATAGAACATTAATTTGTGTTGCATTTAGGCAAGCAGATAGATACAATAGATGGATGGATGGATGGATGGGACATTAATTTGTGTTGCATTTAGGCAGGCAGATAGATACAATAGCTGGATGGATGGATGGATGGATGGATGGGACATTAATTTGTGTTGCATTTAGGCAGGCAGATAGATACAATAGCTGGATGGATGGATGGATGGATGGATAGGACATTAATTTGTGTTGCATTTAGGCAGATGGATGGATGGATAGACTGTGTTTTGGTTTATATGGCATAAGAATTACTGGATGAATTTTAGTAGTTACTAAACAATATAGATTTATATACTGTAGGTAAAAGTCCTACATTTATAAGTTTAAGATTCAACCATTTATCACATATCCCAGTTAGTAAGCTGGGAGCTGTCAGAGCACAGGGAGAGCCAGGATACAGCACCCTTGTAATATAGATAGATAGAGATAAGGGCCATGCTCAAGGGCTCAGCAGTGGAAGCCTGGAAGTGATGGGGCTTGAACCCCCAACCTTCTGGTCAGAAACCCAATACCCACAACCTTAACCAACTGAGCCAGACTGACCCTTTATAACATAATAATCGTTAATCAATAATTTTGATTGAAGATTCCAAACTCTAGCATGTTTTGAATAAACAAATACGGCTCATATTCCAGAGCATAATGTTTATAACATTCATTGTTGAATATTCATTAATAACTAATTATGTGAACCAAAGAAAGCACAAAACCTGCTGCTTCTGAACATATCTGCTTTTTTGTTGTTGTTCTATTGCATGTAATCACACATAACCTTATTCAAGTTTCAAATTTTTGAAACTTGAATAAGGTTATGTGTGATTGGCCTAATCACGTGCAATAGAAAGTTCTTGTTCTATTGCATGTGAACCTTATCATGTAATCAAAAGAAAATACGATCATGTAAGCAATATGTGAAAACAATGTAATATCACGTGAAAAAGGATGATCCATGTGAGGAAATTTGAACCATTAAACCATGTGCCCTACACATGGAAGTAAAGTAAATATAGTCTGTACAATAAAATGTCTCAAAGCAAATAACACTAGTCATTGTTAATGTGTAAGATATGAAGGGATATGAAGGACTTATCTCTTCTATCGTATATTGAAATGTTCACTATTTATTCAATTAATATTTTTCCATGTTTGACCCAAATTCATGGGCACCAATAAATAAACAGAGCCCTGTCATAAGCATTAAAGGCATCTCAAGTTTGGTGAAATATAAAATTTTCTGTAAAAGTACTGTTGAACTTAGTCCATTCGTGTGTGAGTCAATGATTACACTGACATGAAATAAACAGCTGGTTCATTAACATAAAAAAAGCACACCATTGACCTTGAGTCCACTTGTCTGGAGTGCTCTAGACGACTCTCTAGTGCCAGTGATGCACAAAGCAGGTATGCTGGCTGATTAGCCTAACAAACAAGGCTATTATGTAGTCAAATGTTCTACTCCTCTATAGAAATCACATTGCACTGGGGAAATAACAATAATTCTATTTTTCACCTTTACAGGTAGGCCATGGTACTATCATCACTTAATGAGAGAGACTATGTCTAACATTTGAATATACTGATAGTCTATGGCTTAAATAACATAAATTTTAAATAAATTAAATTGTGTACATCTATGTGATTTACTTCATACATTTTAAGTTTGGCCTGTAGATGTGGCCTGAACATCCAGTACTGTTTAATGTTGTTCTTAGTAAGGAAGTGTGCTAGGGCGTTGGCCGAAAAGGTGTGTGTTGTTTGGTTCTGGTATTGATGGCATTGGGGAATTACCTTGTTTTAAGTTAAGTTAAGTATTTATTTGTCACATATACATTACAGCACAGTGAAATTCTTTCTTTGCATATCCCTGCGTAATTGGGTTCAGAGCGCAGGGTCGGCCATGATACAGCGCCACTGGAGCAGGTAGGGTTAAGGGCCATGCTCAAAAGGCCCAACAATGGCATCTTGGTGGAGCTGGGGATCGAACCTCACACCTTCTGGTCAGTAACTCATTAGCCCTCTGAGTCACCAAATGGGACCATACCCATTGTCCATACCGCATTGTCCATACCGCTTTAAAACACGCGAGCAACAAAGGTTTTGGGAGTCTAGGTCCTTTGTGTGGAGCTTATGTGGTGGCTGTGGCTCCATTAGACTGGATGACATAGTACTGTAGCATGGCTACTTGCTCACCCCTTTCACGCTCTCAAGGTGGTCTTGTCTTTTGAGATTTGGACCTTTTGTTGAGAAGTTGGCATGGAGGCATGGATTTGGATGGGCCGGCTCCAGAAGTTTGGTAGTTTGGAATGAGAATGGCTGTCTACGGGGGTCATGACATTAGACTTTCAGTAGGAGGATACCTTAATGTACTGCATGATCATGGGGGATGTGCCTCAAGTTCAGGAAGATACAGTATCATTTCCAACTCCAAAAACTGCTTGGCATTGAGGTCCATCCGCTCCGTGAGCCCGTTCAGCTTGGAAACCTTGGGCCTCCTGGTCACATGGATGAAATTTCAATGTTTGGAAGAATCTTTGAAATGATGAGTGTTGCCTAGTCTTGTCTGGGATGAGAAAGTACTGCATGCCATGGACCGAGAAGTGTTTCTACAATTGAAAGATCACAGCTGATGACAATACGTCAAAGAGAAAGCTTACTCTACAAGCACGTGATAGAGTTAGCCACTAAAAGGAAAGAACAGACTGACCGCATCAATTGTTGAATCAATTAATTGATGAATAATACAATACAGTATTATCATGTTCTCAAATGTAACCCCTTTTTGTGTATTCGTTCATTGCTTTGATAACTGCAGATGTAACTTCCTCTTCATGTATACCAGATCCTCCCTGCACGCTGCCATAAACATAGCAAGCAAGTAGAGGCCTACAGTGTAGCCAAATGATCTATATGCAATATGACTCAAAAGTCATAGTCCTTCTGAGGACATTGTCCCACCTGCTTCTTTTTACATGCAGCAAAACCCCAGAAGGTTCCGTTTTTATTTTTGCCTGAAAAGTGGCAAAGGTCTGTAAGCCGTAACCAATCAGACATTATAGTTAAATCATCAAAGAAAATAAACTTTTTCTTTATATTACATTTTTTCAGATACAGAGTACAGCAGTGAATTTTGCTGTCTCAAACTCACTCACTCATTGTCCATACCGCTTTATTCTGTATTATATAGCCTATCCCAGGAGACTTAGGGCACGAGGCGGGGTACACCCTGGATGGGGTCCCAAGCTATCGAAGGGAATTTTGGGAATGCCAGTTAGCCTAATCTGCATGTCTTTGGATTGTTGAAAGAAACCAGAGTACCCGGAGGGAACCCACCAATCACAGGGAGAACATGCAAACTCCATGCACACAGACCCCGAGGTGGGAATCGAACCCAGGCCCTGGAGGTGCAAGGTGAAAGTGCTAACCACTGAGATAGCCACCAACATTATTATTATTATTATTAATATTATTATTATAGTAGAATCGTTGAACTGCCCAGAGCTAATCTGGATGCCTGGATATTTCTGTACAATAGGAATTCAGTTGTGAAGTGAAGAAACAGCAAGGCATGGACATTCCACGCTTCACATGTAGCGTTTGGTCAGTTGTTTACAGGCCAGCATGTACAAGACGATTTCTTCATATTGGGAGGTGTTCTAGATGAATTACTTTTTGTCCAGTCACTGCCTCATGATGTCAACATCGTGTGGCTGTCTCCTCCCTCTCGCTCCTGATCCACACGGAAATTCCCTCCAGACACACAATAAACAACCTGTGGATTTCTGTTCATTATATGAAATAACATTATTTAAACTTCTGACCTCACTTGCCTGCAAATAATTCTTACCACTTTGTATATGCAGCTATTTTACCAGCTTTTTAAAAATTCTTATTATATAAATGCAAGAGATCCTGTTATATAAATGAGGGGTGTTCAAGTCAAACCGCGACTGATGAAATTTCTTGTGAATGATGGAACAAAACTCACTGACATTTACAGAAGACAGTACGGTGATGAGACTCTTATCTGCAATTAAACAATTAAATGGTGCAAACATTATAAAGAAGGCTTTCAGACTGAGAAAACTTTCTACCTTGATGGTGTCCAAGCACTAGTGAAACTCTGGGATAAGTGTAGCAGGGGATTAAATAGAGAAATAAAGGGAGATTGTACACTCATGACTGTGTGTTATTCTGCACAACCACCAGTCCTGGTTTAACTTAAACACTCCTTATAGAAGTGGTTGCTGACAAAAATGTTCAAGAAAGGTCTCTATAAAAAAAACTGTATTATTTATTTATTATTTCTTAATGTGGAGCATGTTTATTTGTTTGTATATTTATTATAAAACAATTTGATATTACAATGGGTGCATTAGTGGAATTAATTAACATTAATTCCACTAAAAAATAATTTTTAAAGAATCAGTGGTACTTTTTTGTACTTTAAATAGTTTGTTTGATTTGAATTCTTGATACTATTTCATAATATTTCTCTTCCTTTTTTTCACACATTAGTCGGCTGTTTATACAATTTTCAAAACAGATTTTTTTTTTTTTTGTAATGTCAGTGATATTTATTGTTAAAACACTAGTGTATTGATTCTAATCAATGACCCAGACAGTCCTCTACATTCATTCTTCCACTCCTTTGTGTCACGCCCACCCTTTACAGAGCTTCTGTGTGATGCCCGTACTCATTGGAAAGTCTCTGCTGCATGGCTTCCAAGCACACAGCTGCTTCCACATGCAAATTTCACAAGTGAAAAGTAAGCAACTGATTTAATCTTTTAATTTCAGACTAAACGCTGTTCAACATTTAAAGTTTAAGTTAAGCAGTAAATAGAGTCAAGCTCAGACTCAACGAGTTCTAACCTGCCCAATTTGGAAATGTTTAAAACCATCAGTTTCATAACAATAAACCCGTTAAACAAGTGCTCAGGTTTCAGTCGCTTGTAACAGACGTTTTATAACGGCATAATACACATTTCGGAGCAGTTATTTTCACATGTTATTTGACATGGAACTGTCGAACAGACAAATCTGATTGGTTAAGAGGTGTTGGCAAACTGTGACAGGTTTATATTAGTGTATGGCATTATTGTTTCTATAGTAACAATGTACATGGGGAATAATATTGTGGACGCACCCCATAAATGGATTTGGAACAGAGATATTTATTTAGTCTGTAATGTGAGCATTTTTTAAAAGTCTGCTTTTAACTTTAAACTGCTGAGGTGGAGGATGAAAAAAAAAAAAAAAAAACATCCAGCACATGTATTGTTGGAAATTAATATTGGTGATCAATTTCGAGACCTGACTGTGCACTTACTGCTTAAAAAAAAGGGGGAAAAAATAATGCGCTATTCTTTGCTGAGTTCTTATTTCTAAATAGACAAATTGCAGCAGTATTTGAAGAAGAAACTACTTTGGGACATGCTGTTATTGGTAATTAATTAACTTCCAAATGGTACAGTTAACACTGCTTTGCATTGTCCATAATTACACCAGCGAAATGTTTTACTACAACAACATTAAAGCTGTTCGGTTAGAACAATTTTGCAATCTTCTGTTGTTAGAAATGATTAAATGAATCGATGGATCAGATCAATCAATAAATTTTTTAAATATAATTTATGTGAACTTACAGATGTTTAAATCGTCCAAAATGTAAGAATTTCCATAGATTTTGCACAAAATACTTAAGTACTTTGAAAAATACTCTTGTTTTGTAAGAGTATCATTTCTTCTTTTAGGTTTACCGGTGGTTGGTGCAATATCACCAACTACTGCACTGGGAGTATAGAGCAGAAGTTTGGCAGGACAAAAGGTTATCACTTTGTATTTGACGTGACAAGTTATACAGTGATTATTAGATACTTCAAAACTTGGAAGAAATATAGTTACTACTATTAAATTAAATGAAAGTCGCATTGACCAAAACTTGTCATCATGCTCCCCAGTTTCTTTTAATATGTAAATTTAGAATTGCAGAATTTCTTTAAAAAATAAATAAGGAAAGAAAGAATTAGCCTTTATTGTTCTATAATTGAGTTTTGTGTTCATTGCCAACTGTTATGCGCCTTGACGTGTCAGGTGTCGTGAATAAACCTGACTTGAAAACATAAAAACGACTAAAAAAGGCTGCTGTTGTTTTTCCTGAAATCCTATCTACTTTTTTGTAACAAGCACACACACGCTTGATAACGGTCGATACTGAACTTTAGTGGAATTATCCTCGAGGCCTTGTGAGGCTGCAGGTTTTCGTTCACACCCAACTTCACCTGTACAATCAATCTGTTCATGTCAGTCTTTAAACAACTGATAGACCTAATCAGATTCAGTTTCTGCCTGGTTGCAACCGGTGCTTTGTGGATAAGATTGTTTGTCCTTGGTTTAGCAACATGTGCTCCCTTGTTCATATGGTCAAGGATCACTTCAGCAGACAGGACCTCATTTCTGTATGAAATGCCTTGCATTCCAGAAAGCTCCTCGCTGTATCAGCCAGACAACTTCTTTGACAAAAAGACAACGTCTTTTTGTCGTCCCCATATCACTGAGAAGAAATGTGTGGATTTCCAAGGACAACTGTGCAAAACAAGCATCATAAGCAGCTTGTTTCAACATGACTGATAAAGAGGACAGTAAATATGTTCAGAGTACTGGATTCATTGCTTATAAAGTTTGCTGAGAAGTCTATGATATTTTTGAGGTCACAAGTACAACTAGATGTTTATGAGAGGAATGCTTTTTGTTTCTCAGAAATTGAGATTGAAAAAAATTACCTTTTTACCTTGTTTAGTTTGTGCACCTGAGAAGAGACCAAATTATTGATTTACAGTCATGTACATGTGTCATTTTTCATCCGCTCTCAAATCCACTTGTTGTCCAGCACAACTGCTGAGATCAGGGGCAAATGATAGAATTCCACTCTGAAGTACATTCAAAAGAAAACATTCAGCATGGGATGTATTGGCGATGTCAAGAAAGGTGAAAAGCTATACTGGTTTCCATTCACAGCATTTGGCAGACACCCTTATCCAGAGCGACTTGCATGTATCGCATCAATACACCTGAGCACTGGAGGGGAAAGGGCCTTGCTCAGGGGCACCATAGACGCACATGTCTCTTCTTATGAGTAGGCCAACATCTTAACCACTGTGCTACCACTGGTTTCCATTAGAATTCCATTAGATTTTTTAGAATTCAGTTCAGCTTCATCAGCAGGGCTTTGCAGGAGAAGTGTTGCAGCAAGTGGTTAATCCTCCTGAACTGACAATATATACTCAGCAAAAAAAGAAACGCCCCTTTTTCAGGACTGTGTATTTCAACAATAATGTTGTAAAAATCCA
>JAQQZT010000008.1:5648182-5660843 GCA_030068275.1 Clarias platycephalus
TAGGGTTGGAAATCTGGTGTACGAGTGCATCAGGTACAGCAATGTAGCTGGGGTTCGGAGTAATCCAACAGCAAAGATGAAGATGATTAAACAATAAAAAATTTAATCACACAATATGATTAAACATGAGCTCTGGATTTCAGAAAACAAATGAAGACTACTTTGTACTTACAATAGTTTATTACCTAAATAAATAGAATAATCTTGTAAATGCTGGTCTAGTGTACCAATGCGGCAAATGTACCTGAGAAACTGCACAATGAATGTGACTCAATGTTAACCAGAGAAGCATGTGAACACAATGGCCTGAAGCCAAACAGGAACAATAACTTTCCAAGTCATTAAGTAGCCTCGAAACCAGAAGTAGATGCTTCAATTGACCTATACACAAGTTATTTAAAGCTAGGAAGAGACCAAAAAAGCTTGGTTGTCTATTCAATGCAAACAAAAAAGGTAGAAAAAACAAACAAACAAACAAACAAAAAAAACCCACCAAATAAGTATAGTTCAAATTATGTTTGTTTGCCTTTACCCTGGCACTTGAAGAAGTTTTCCTCTTGTATGTCTACAGTATATGATTTGTTTCAACAATTCATCCTGTATAAGTAAACTTTAAGGCCCAGAGCACCATCACCATCAAACTGGATGGTCTGGCCTTACCCAACAAGATCATATTTCCAAATCCATTTTGCATTTTGCAATGAACAACTTCGTGTCAGTTATTGAAATAAAGCCGAATGGGACGTTCCATGAGTCATTTGTGAAACAGTATTTCCTTGTGGGAAAAATATAGCATAAAGTCCAACTTTCAGTAACTGTTAAACAAGTCATCATGGCAGATTTATCATCCTTAACATCCTCTAAGGAATACAATGAAAGTTGAAAGTCTTGACATTCCTAACGTTAAGCTTCAGTGCCTAAAAGCTTTAATAAGGGCATGCGCACTTCGAGAAGACATCAGCTATCACAGTTTAAAAAGATGTCAGTTACAAGTGGAGTGAAATAATTTCCAATAAAATGATTCACAAATGTTTCTCAATTTATATGGACTTCCTAATTTTTGATCTAAAATGAGGCCTTTGCTTGTACGACCAAAATAATAATAAAAAAAAAAGTGGAAGTGTGTCATTTAAGCAGGCATGACAAATATGTGGTGGACTACTATTACAAGTGAGCTAGAATGAGTAACTCATGACAATCTATGAGCCAAAAGTACAAAAGTTTATATATTTTACATTTTAACTAGCCCTTAATTAAATGAACTAGCCTTTAAGTAAATGCAAATATTTTTGTACACAATTATAACCAGCATACAATTAAATATCAGCTTGTTTTATATACACCGATCAGTCATATTACAACACAAAACATTGTGCCAGGTATTGTGTAGGGTGCCCTTGTGCCCCTCTGGGCATGACTCCACTAGACTACTGGCGGTATATGCTGTGGTGTGTAGCATCTGAATGTTAGCATCAGTGCTGTGGGTTGCAGGGTGGGGCATCCCGTAGGTGCTTGATCAGATTGGGGTGTTTGGACTTTGGGCAGTGTTGGCCTTTTCTCAGATTTTTGTGCTGCATTTGCTTTTCTGTGGACCTGGACAGGACCGGATGGTCTTTAGTCCCCATAAGCATGGGTGAGCCTTGGATGCAAAGGATCCTGCCACCAGTTTACTGATAATCACTGTTATCTTATTATGTCTGATCGATATTAAATAAGGAATACTTGTACACCTGCTCTTGTGCTATTACCAGAGGTGGAAAGTAATGAATTACATTTACTTGCATTACTGTGATTGAGTAGATTTTTTGTGTACTTCAACTTTTTAAACTAGTTTTTAAAATCTGTAATTTTACTTTTACTTAAGTATGTTTTGTTTGAAGTATTGTAGTTGTTAATATTCGCTACCGAGTTAAAAAATAAATGAATGAAAAAGAAAAATAAATAAAATAACGATGGAGACGGACAAAACAGATGTCAGTGATGCAGACCCAGCTGAAAGTGAAATGCCAACAAATTCTTACGAAGCAAACCCCTGGTCATATTTAAGCGACCACTTTGATTAAAACAAGCAAAACAAAGGGAACAGATTTATTATGCAAGGGGGTTCCACCCCCCATCCCACCCCCGCTGTTAAAAAAATTTAACAGTAACTTTTACTCTGAGTAAATTTTTAATGAGCTACTTTTTACTTTTACTTGAGAAGATTTTTATAAGGGTAACTTTACTTGTAAAAAGTTGTAACTTGTAAAAGGGTAACTTTACTTTTTTTTTTGCCATTTTGCCTGTGGCACAATTGTTAACGCCAGAAGGTCTGGTTTCAGTAATTATATAACCCGCAACCAACGCCCAGTGAGTGGAAGTTCTGCAGATGGAAACGCAGAAGTTCCACTTCTAGAAAGGTCAACAGAAAATGGCCATCCTGGTTTGAACTGAAAGGCTACAGTAAATTAGAGCCTGAGCTGAAAAGCATCTCAGAATACCCATGTTGAACTTTATGGTGGATGGGCTAGAGGAAAGCAGAGGCTGCACTGGATACCGGCACACCAAAACCGGAGAGCTGATGAACGTAGGGTCAGAATTTGGTGCCAGCAGCATGGGACCTAATGGACGTCAATGGACCTAACCCACCCACCTCATGTTAACAGTCCAGGTTGGTGGAGGTGGTCTAATGGTGAGGGGAATGTTTTCTTGGAAAAATCAATCACAGTTTGAATACCACAGCCCATTTGAGCAATATCCTGGACAATGTTCATCTCTTCATCTAATCTTCTAATGTAGGGGTGTCAAACTGGATCTATAGAGGGCCATGTGGGTGCAGGCTTCCATTCCAACCAAGCAGAAGCCATGCCTGTTTAGTTAGTTTTTTGGCTTTCAATTGACAATCAAGAATTGATTCTGTTTGGTTGAAGCAGGTCATCTCAAACTGCTTTCATGAAAAGTTTCATGTTCTTCAGTGGCCTTCACAGTCACCAGATCTGAATCCAGAAGAACACCTTAGGACAATAGAACAAGAGGTTTGCAGCAGAAAATGCTGATTAATGTTAAACCCAGGTGGTAATCATTGAACACAGACTTCCTCAGGGGCTCAAAAGCACCATCTCTTTAAACTCAACGTCAAACGTTTAACTGTACACATACAGTACAATCAAATGGCTTGAAGTAAACTACAGGCCACTGACTAATAAAATATATAATGAAGAGCGTCATATATGTACTGTATGTACTGAATCGCATCATGTTTTGTAGCATATGCCAGTATGCTCATTGGGACCAGTTGACCTGATTAAAATGGCAAGTGTCTATGACAGAAGGTTTAGTAGGGCAGTATGGAGCCGGAAAAAGAGGTCTCACTAAGAACAGTAGACAAAGTGACATTTGCGTGTAAAGACACATCATGAATAAATAAGGTTAATTCTGTTTGAAGGTAAGCAGACGGAGACTGTGATGCTTGGAAAGAAAACAGAGTACAATGTTTTCTCGTTGACAAAGAACGTCAATGCAAGATGTCATCAGACCATCAGGATGAATGTCCGTCTACAACTTTAGGTGGGTCCATAGGTATTTGGATAGTGACAATTTGTGTATAAGCCAAACAGGAACTTTTGGTTGCGGGGAAAAAAAAAAAAAAAAAAAAAAAAAACAGAACCCAGTTATGAAAGTAAAACTCCCTTTATTTCTCTATATAACCACCTGATACACTAATACACTTGCAGTGTTTCACTACTGTTTGGATATCATCATGGTTGAAAATCTTCCCTTTAAACTTTCACAATTCTAATATTTTACCGCTACTAAGAGTCTCCTCATCATACTGTGCTGGACATCTGTAAATGTCCAACGACTTTACACATTCATTCACTGGAGAATCCATCACAAGTCACCCTCAACACCCCTCATAAAAGGCATCATGTCACACTAATTAATTGTAAGATGAAAACTGATTTTGGGTCTATTAATGAATCAATTTAGTGAAGCCAAATATTTTAAATGCCTGACAATCATTTCAATCTGTAGTGGATATTCCAACTAAGCATTTATTGCTAGATAGTTTCTAAAAACGGAGACACTGGTTAGTGGTTAGCACCGTCACCTTCCAACTCCAGGATCCGGGTTGGATTTCCACCTCAAGTCTGGTTTCCTCTGGGCACACGGGTAAGGTTCGAATGAGTGTGTGAACGTGTGTTTGCGTGTGTGCCCTGCGATAGCCTCGTGCCCCAAGTCTCCTTAGATAGGCTACTGGACTCAAAAGATGATTGAATACGTTTCTAATGTATGAATTTAAACCCAACCTTTCACTGCGACCAATTTCACAAGCGAAACTGGGGTAAGGCCCAATCCATCAATCATGAAATCAAGCCAATCATGAAAATACAGCTATGGTCATTACAAGGGACCATTCGGTGACAAAAACTGCATGTATTTGATCAGGTGTTCATATGGTTTACCAAAGATTTATGGGGTTAAATATTGCCTTTTCCTGCCAGTGAAGAAAAGAGAAACGAATAAAAATCCAGAGTGACAGATATAAAACCATGCTGTTTATTTTACGAGTGATGAACGTTTTTTTTATTTTATAAAAGATAAGACTTGCGTGTTTCATGATGCCAGTTGACGTTGATGGTACTGTACGCCCAGGTGACTCCAAACAAACAGGTACAGTATGTTTGGTCAACAGAGTTATGAACTTCAGAGTAGTAATGGGAACCAACATATATGAACACTATATGGACAAAAGTATTTGGCCAAACCTGTTATTGAATTCATATGTTTGGCCTCATCACCTCTGGGAGGAACTCGAATGGACATGGTGAGGCCAGGCATTCTAAAATTGAGCCGTGGTTGAAATTGTAGAAATTAAGTACAATTTGTTACAAGCAAAAAGTGAAATTATAAATGTAAAAATCTTGCAAAAAGTCAATCTGCAACAGCTTCTAGACAGATATAAACATCTGGCTAAATACTTATTTAGTGCATACTAATTAATTAGTTCTAATCCATCATACAGCAACAAATTGCTTAGGGACTTATTATATTAATAAAAATAACACGTTTGGAAGGAGTCTCCATTGTTGGTGCTTTGTAACAGTCAGAGGTAAATGTATCAATCATGGAAATGTCATGATGCTTTGTAACATTTTATCGTATTACCTTTAATGCTGCGGATAAACAGCGGCTCATGAGGGAGCGACAGTTTAAGACTATTGTAACGCAAGCAATTGTAGCAAATTGCTTAACACACATTGCATCATAAACGGAGTGGTTGAGCAATAGGTTGTTTATAAAGACGAAAAAACAAACAAACCTTGCACAATAAGGACAAAAGTTTTTGGACACCTCGCCCTTACACCTACATTTAAATGCTAATCTTCAACAAGCTCTTTCCAAAAGTCCAATGCACACCATTGTATAGATTATACATTTAGATCTTTCACTGGCCCAACCCTGTCCCAGCATAACCAGTCGTGCACAACGCAAGCTCCATCGCATGTCATCGCATGTTAGAGTTGGAGTGGAAGAACCTCCATCTCAACCCAAATAAATATCAGATAAACTAATGATCTTGTGGTTGACCATAAATCCTCACTGCCACATTTCAAAAGTGAAGACCCTTCCCAATCGAATAGATTATTCCAAAAGCATTTGATAACATTCAAAAATTTAAACATGTCAAGCTGTAATTGCAGGATTTCCTTTATGCAGTGACGAGCCACTCTAGAAATTCCTATACCAGGCTGAAGTGTGCTATAAAACTATCAAAGAAAGGCAGGGAGCAGGAACTTGTGCGCTAACAAAAACACGCGTCATAATTCATCTTCCACAGCCTGCATGCAAAAACAATGGCAGCCATGACTTTTTTTTGAAACGTCATTTCATTTCACTACTCAAATACAGAGAATAAAGCCTAAGTGTTGACACATGTTGAGCCAACAAGCTGATAATCATCAGACTTTCTCCATATCGCGGTCTACATTTTGCTTTACTGCTTCTTCTTGAAAACAGTGAGCAAACCGGGTCAAGCAAAGAGTCGCTTTCAAATATTTATCTGGACGAGCGCTTGAATGTGACCACATGCGCACACAGCTTAAAACAAACGCATTTAATAACAGGTCAACTCCCAACGCATGCATGCTTGCATGGAGGAACTGTCCTGTTCTGTGCTTTGTGGGCATCGGTGGGAAGTTGAGAACAAGTTCTCCTTGAATAACAATTGGCTCAAGGACAAAAGAAATGTGTGTGTGTGTATATATACATTTGTTATATTTGTTCACCATAAGGTAAAATAACCATGATGCCCAGTAGAGCGTTGTATTATCATGGATAACCTGACTCTGTGCATGTGCATGAAATCTACCATGTGAATAAGTCAGCTGACATGTCTTGGCATCAAAAGTACATAAACTAATCTGACTGTGCATTTTGTCCTCAAACGATCATGCTTCGTTTTGACAATGCCAGCAGAGAGAGCGCCATTGGACTACTTTAAACTGGAGTTGCTAGGAATAGCATTTCTAGGCTGTGGAACAGATTCCCAACAACTGATCACCCAAGGACTCGAAGGCCAACAATGACAACAAAAAGACTTATTCGATGGTGTGGACAAATTTGAGAAACTGTACGAAACAAAAATGCTGCAACCATATTCCAGGGTTTCACAAGATAAGACGGCAAACCATTCAACGAACGTTGGCGGTATCTGGACTTGCAAAGAGGCTGTAGATTCTACGTCTTCTGAAATTGCTGCTTGTGGTTTAAAATCGAACATTATTTTCAATTTAAGAAACATGGTGAGCAGAAAGTCCTCTAAGAAAGCACACCATGTGGAACCTTGAGGTGGACTGACTACAGTTCCAAGAGATGAAGAACATGAACTGGACACTTTATCTGGACTGATGAGTTTCTGCCATAAATTGAAGGCGGTATAGTCGGGCATTGGTATCAATTAAGTGCGTTACTCATTTCCTTTACGCCTTTAAGCTATTTTTAAAGCAACATACTATCTTCGTATTACTGCTGAACAGGATCTTCAATTTATGCCCACAGATAACCCATCTCACACCACCCATGGTTACGCCCAGCATGATAAATGTGACCTATGACAAAGCACAAATGCTTTCACGATCAGGACCATGTACATCAATGGCCTTTGAGGTATCCAGACACAAATCTTAAATAATAATGCACTTGTAGGATGTGATATATATTTGAAGATTCCCTGTATTGTAGATGACAAATCAGCAGAATTGAGGTGGCTCTGTTGTTTCCTCCCAAATCCAATAAGCAAAAATAAGCAATTTCCCTCTGGGATTAATAAAGTTCTTTGAATCTTGAAATCCCAAAAACACAGCGGTATCATGAACTGGCATCCCATTCAGAGCGTATTACCACCTCATATTCTGCGAGTACTCCACACATAGTATAAATGATCTTCTCTTAATCTCTAGTTGTATACTAACAAAACAGCAAGTTTACCTGTTCACTATACACTTTCACTTTCCTATGAACTGCTGTAAACATCACTTAAGCTTCCAGAGGATGGGTGGCAATCTAAACACTTTTCCGTGACTGAAACACACAAAAAAAAAAAAAAAAAAAATACATTGAGAATAGCAGAGTTATAACCAAACATGGTAACAGATGTGAAAGCACCATGAGAAGCTCTGGGAGAGGTTCTTCACCATGACACACTGAACTCTCAAGGGCTGGGCAGGACTCTGAGCTCTGTAGAAACCACTGGAGAGAGATACGACAAGTTTAAACACAAAAGCACCGATTTCAAAAGGTGCAGACATTCACATTCCTTTCGACTTTATGATGACTTTACAGATACAAAATCTGTTAAGTTGCTTTATCTAGGAATTAAAATTGAGCAAGATGGTAAAAAAATGTTATAAATTCCATTGACGCAAAGGAAAACGGCAATTCAAGTGCAATAAATTGCTTAAAGCGTAATAAAAAGCAATGCATCACGTTAAATCCGGAGTACCTCACACAAGAGGTCGTATCTCACCAAATGAGCGCTTCACAAGTGCAGTAAAAGAATAATGAACAGAAGCACAGACACACCCACTGATAACAGCATTTTATTTTTTTGAAACCCCTAATCAATAATAAATTCAAAGGGACAGGTATAGCCCTGTGAGTCAGATCACAAGAATCTGTAATAAAATAAGACAGAAGGAAAGTCAGCTACAAATTTTGGTGTGGTGACAAAAAACGGGCAGGGGAAAAAAAAAACAAAATAAAAAAAGCACAACAAACAGAAAGACATCTTAGTGTTCTTTTACGTTGAATGTAAACAATAAGAATACATCATTTTGGTTTGGTGATCAGAGAAAGTCACATTGAGGAGAACGTGCATTTTTGTTGTTGTTTGTTTTAAGCATAAAATGAACATTACAGGTGTTTACCAGTCTGTACGAGAGGCCAAAACCATCCCTGCATTTATAACAAAGCCTAAGACGTGGACAATCCGAATTCAAACTGCAACACCGACATGGGCACGAGCAAGCCGATGTGTCCGCGAAGGTTTTCGAGTCATCCGGGCTATACCTGACTGGACTTCTAACTTTTGGTTTTCAACCCCAAACTTGATAAACTTACAAAAAGGTAATATTTAAGTCGAGTCAGCAAAAATTTGAATATCATGAAAATGAAAAATTTCTTTAATGATTAAATAAAAAAAAAAAAGTGAAACTCTCACATTCTAGATTCATGATAAGTAAAGCGAAACCCTTCAAGCCTGTTGTATTTTTGATCAATGATGTATGGCTTACAGCTTATGAAGATAAAAAACAAAACAAAAAAAAACTCTAAATAGAATATTTCCTGAGCAGGAATGTCAAACTTCTAAAAAGTATGTTTCCATGATATTTTTTTTTAGATGCCTATATACAGTACCGTGCAAAAGTCTTATACCTTTTTTTTTTTATATAACCTTATTACTGAGTCTTACAGTAAAATATCTGGAGCCAAAAAAAGAAAGCGGCATGTTATGTAAAAAAAAGAAAGAAAAAAAAGAAAATGAAAAAAAAAAGGTGATACCAAGTCCTCAGGACTGTGGCTGGTTTGGCAGGAAGCTCAGTAAAATTAAGCAGTTAGTTTCCTTATAAAACTGCTCAAATTATACATGACTATATTTTAAGCAAAGAGTAGTCATCACGCCGATTATTGCCTTTGCTTCATTTCTATTGATCACAACTGAGCCAATGGTTTTTCTCTCTCTTGTTCTGCGGAATTGTGGGTAATCGTCTCTCCTGTTGGGTCTTACTGATGTAATCAACATCCGTGCGATCCTGTACTGTTTACTAGAGCATGGTGACTACATGTGCGCGTGTAAAACATTTTATTTTGTTTCTAAGTGCGTGTGTGTGTAAAGCAAAAGAAAGTCTCATCAGAGAGGTTAAAGATCTATTTTCTCCCTCTCTGTCGTTGTGAGTGCGTGCGCATAATTTGACACCGTGCCCCTTCTCACACACACTCACCTTTACTACCTTTCAGCTTCAGACACACACACAGACACTCTCTCTCTCTCTACACAGAAACACTGCTCTGTTGCGATTCTTTTCAAAGGTAAAGTGCAGGTTTTATTTTTACTTTATATTTTGTATTATTTTTATGTATATATATTTTTTTGGGCTGTGGAACAAATAATTTGAGTTTCCATTATTTCTTAAGGGAAAATTTGCTTTGGTTTATGAGTGTTTTGGAATACGAGCCCGCTTGCGGAACGAATTATGCTCGTAATCCAAGGTTCCACTGTATTTTTTAAAATATAATTTTATTTTTAACTTTAAGACATCCTAGCTTTACAGCAGTTACTTGGATGTTCCCAAGACCTTTGCACAGTACTGTATATATAAAAAGAGAGCTGCTCAAACATCATGCCTTTAAAATCATTACACATCGATTCGAGATGTGTTTGTACCCAATTTTTCAAAAAATACTTCAAGAACCGATTTCCATCCAAGACACAAATCTGGAGGTTTTTTATTATTTTTTTTTAATTCACACAATATGAATAAAGATTAGTGTAAAAAAAAAAAAAAAAAAGTGGATTTAATCTCCACTATTTTTAAAAGGGCAGACGCAATGCTGCTCCAGTCTCAGTGCCATAGTTCAACAAACACTCCACCCTGAAACACAATAAATATGCTTAGTCTGAAATATATATGAGGTCCATAAAAAGTCTGGTGTGAACCTGTTGCTATATAATAATTTCTCCCTCTGAGACGTTAGCGTTTGTGTGTAGCGCTGCTGTTATCACAGATAGATAATTTCAAGTTCAGTAACAACAGGGTGTCACAGATCTAAAACATATCTGAACAGACAGGCAGGGCTCGTCATTAGCTCCTAAAAAATAAAAAGAGCAGCAGCTATTGTTTTTCATTTAGGACTTTCCAGCAACATCGGTTGAGAAATCGGGCACAGGAGCGAATGCCGGCCGCGATGAACAACAAGCTGACGAGCGCTACTGCATTGAAAATGGTGATGTATGCATGAAAGCTGAAATTTTGCAAACTGATCAGTTCGAGGAGAATGAGAAGATGCCAACGCTCTGCTCTAAACGGAGATGGGTGTGTGTGATAACTCGCACTCAGCAGGTAATCGAACAGAACTGTTTTGTAATACAGAAAAACCAAGTTGAACAAAGTCAACTTAGAAACGCATTATAAATAATCTTTGACATTATTAAGTCATACATGATATGTATAAGTTGTTCAGGGTGGATTCACGTCAAGATTCCAGAGGTCACGTGATCTCTAAGGCCGCCTCTAGACAGACTGAGTAAACTCTAAAAAGAACAGAAAATGTATGGGGGGGAATTAAAAAAGAAAAAAAGAAAAAAAAAACGCCAAATTGTCCCTGCTACATGCACGCACGCCTGGTTCTGTCCTGTATCCCTGCTTGTGTGTGATATGAGGTATAAAGAGATCAGCTATGAGGATCGTTACTGATAACAGGTTGCTAGGTTGCTACAAACACAGTACTTGGTTCTAGTGGTCACTTTTTTTGTTCCCCGTGATATCTGCCTCCAGAGGGTTCGGTCTGAAGTAATCAGTAGGTGCATATGAAAGACTTAAAGGGAAGGGGGAGGAAGAAAAAAAAATGAAAAGAAAAAAAAATTGTTTAAGATCAGAGACAGCAGCCAACAGCATGGCGGAAGACAAAAATGCACTTATTTAAAAATAATAATACTTAATTAAATAAATCAGTACAATATTAAAAAAAAGCTGAAATGTAGTTGAAGATAATACTTCACCCTGCATGCTCACACAGTTTCAGCACTGTGAAATGGTTACAGTTTGTACTGCTGTTTTGGATCGCCTGCCCAGTGGAGGGGGGAAAAAAATATTTAAAATAAAATAAAATAAAATAAAATAAAATCACAGCATCTTTAAGAGGGGACATTTCCACTTGACACAGTTTCCCCAGGTTCAATACTAACAAAGAAATATAAACGCCGTCCCACTCTAGGCCTGTCCGACATACATCCAGAAGTCATATAGAAAAGAAAAAAAAAGTATAATAATAAAGCTTCCCGTACACACGCACGTGAAAGAACCCCACCCTTCAATTTTACCATACTAGAAATTTAAGACCTCGTCATATGCATATAACCTCAAGACCCTTACCAATCTAACCCATAACTCCCATCCACCCTGCCTGTCTTTCGAACATTAACTTTTTTTTAACCAAACATTCCTTTTTTTTTCCCCTACAAGAATGGACGTGCTGCTTGACCAGACTTGGTGGTTTCATCCTGAATGAAAAAGGAAACATGAACACGTTCAAAGTGCTTGACTTTTTCAAGATGATGAAAAGAGAGGAAAAGACAAGAGGAGGAAAGGAGACAGAGGCACAGCATATTCCTATGAGCTGGTGTGTGCGCCGAGAGGCGCCCGCGCATGAACACATGGCGCCCTCTTGTGAGCAACCCTTGGCTTTGCTCTCCAAGGAGGGGGGGGGGGGGAACCCGGGGTGGAGAAAATAGAGGAAAGAGAATGCCCCCTCTCCCGCTACTGTGTACCCCCAATGTCACCCAGCATTCCCCAGATACATACGGTATTGTACATATAGATATTTTTATAAATATATATATATATATATATATATATATATGGCCCTTATTGAAAGAGAATGTGAGCATTTCACACTGACATAAAAGTACCATAATCTCTATACAGCTAAGTGGAAAGTGTTGTCAGTGAAACAGAGCAGGCAGCAGTTTCGTCTCCTTGTGTCGCATTCAAAAAAAAAAAAAAAAAAAAAAAAGCTTCTTTGCATTTGCAAAAATGTCCACCTCTTCGATGCATTATTGCTGCCCCTTTGATAATATTCTCCTGTACACCTTTACATTATTTTACCTGAGTAATACTTTAAATCTTGTAACAGACAATGTTTTTTATTAATTATTTTTTTTTTAATCCCTCCCCACCACCCCACCTCCCCTCCCCTCCCCTCCCCTTCTTCCCCGCCTCCTTCACCTTTTCCGGGCTACTCCCTGCCATGTCTATCTCAAACCTATCTATATGTTACACTGCTAAAACGTGAGCATCATTTGGTAGAGAGAGAGAGAGAGAGAGAGAGAGAGAGAGAGAGAGAGAGAGAGAGAAAATAAAAAAATAATAAAAAAAAGAGGGGGGGGTGGGGGGGGGGGTGG
>JAQQZT010000008.1:5696568-5715180 GCA_030068275.1 Clarias platycephalus
CAACAGTGGCAACTTGGTGGTTGTGGGGTTTGAACCTGGGATCTTCCGAACCGTAGTCCAATGCCTTAACCACTGACTAAAGTTGCATTAGTAAATCGTGTTTTGTGCTGAGTCAGGTTGTAAACCTGGATTCTGGGAATAGACTGGCTAATCACTGCTGCTGAATGAGAGTAATTGAGAAGAAAACTAGCATTATCACTTTGCACCTCCAGGGTCCGGGTTCAATTCCCACCTTGAGTCTGTGTGCATGGAGTTTGCATGTTCTCCCTGTGCTTAGTGGGTTTCCTCCAGGTACCCCGGTTTCCTGACATGCAGATTACTACTCATACTACCCAGCCACTGCATGTAGTCCCAAGCCTGGTTAGAAAATAGGAAGGCATCCGGCATAAAACCTGTGCCAAGTGTGAGTGCGAACCAGATGGTACGCTATGGCGACCCTTTGACGGGAGCAGGCGAAAGAGAGAAACAAAAATGTTGTCATTTACCTCAGAAATTATGGTAAATTATTCTTGTAAGCTTGGACATGTATGGGTGATGCGAACAGGCCTGTTAATAACTGAGGCTCATTGAGACTACTGATGAAATTGAAGCCATAATTGTTATAATAATGAGTCAACACCATTACATATCAACATTTACTTCAAGTTATGTTCGTAAACTGTGTCTTTGATTTAAATCAGCTTATGAATCTGGATTCTGAGAATAGGCTTGCTAATCCCTGCGGCGGAACTAGACGAAACTATCGGGCATCTTTTCATTACCTCAGAAGTGTTGGTAAACTGTATCTTCTAGTCATTATTGATATCAAAAATGAGTCATAACCATCAGGGATGTTATCATTTACCTCAGAAATGTTGGTGAATAGTATCTTCTAGTCAACATGGAAATATGGATATTGTGGGAGACTGTGGGAAAATGTCAAGTCATAGTGACAGTAAAAATTATCAACACTATCAGACATATCAATATTTACCTCAGATTGTCTCTGTAGATCATGTCCTTATCAGTTTATTAGATGATTGGATTGGATTAAAGCCATTCCAAGAATAGTGAGATGTTTAATTGTTCCTCCACTTTGTAGGTTACACTAACTGTCGGTCGTGGATGTTTTTTTGCTTAAATGAGACTAAACTCATGGATGTCATTTGTCTCAGAAATCTTGATAAATTGTGTATTTTAGTCAACAGGGATAATAATAATTAGACAAAATGATTAGGATGTCATCGTTTACCTCAGAAGTCTTGGTAAATTTTATCTTCTCAACTTGGAAACATGGATACTAAGAGAAGGCTAGTTCATCATTGAGGCTAACTGAGACTTAACAATGAGTCAACTAGAGATGTCCTTTGAGTCACTTGAGTCAGTAGGGATTCTGACTGCATTTTCCTAAGGTCCCTCCACTAGAGGGCGTTCACCGAATCACTAGAATCCACCGAATCCTTGGACTCGTGAATCTCACACATTGAGTCCCTCATATCTGGCTGTTTCACACCGCCTTTCGAGTCCGACAGATCCGGGGCCGGCGTGATACAAATGCCGCTTTTACCATGGTCCTCCACTAGGGGCGCTCAACGAATCCTCAGAACCCACAGAATCCTTGGCCTTATGAACACCTTGAGTCTCTTGGATCCGTCTATTTCACTATGCGCTACGAGACCATGATTCAGATGAATCAGTACCTGCGATTTTCAGTCTCACGTTTCTGACCTTGTGGAAAGTTTTCCAAACAACTCAGTCAGCTACTTGTTCCTACAGTTACTAGCTAACAACTACTTAGACCAACTGAATGGTGTAATTTTTAGTTTGCATTTATCTATGTTGTTCTTGTTAACAAGAGAAGGATTCATGATTCGTGAGTCGTATAAAGGATCGGGTTATTTAACCCGGATGAATCTGGATTCACTCATCTCTAGAGTCAACACCATCAGACATATCAACATTTACCTATTGTCATTTAACAGCAAAAGTGTTGGAAAATTCTGTCTTCAATTACTAATTAATGATTATGTATGGGCGGCATAGTGGCTCAGTGTTAAGCACTGTCGTCTTGCACCTCCAAGGTTTGGTTTCGATGCAGGTTAAGTTAACTGGACCTCCCAAATTGCCCCTGGCATGTGAGTGTGTGTATGTGTGTGCCCTGCGATGGACACCTGTCCAGGGTGTACCTTAAGTCTCCTGGGATAAGCTCCTGGGCCCCTCCCCTCGAACCTGTATACGGAATAAACAGTTATTATAAGTGATTAAACATAGGAAACTCTATAAAACGGGTTGTTTATAAGGAAACACAGAACATGACTCAATTTGAACGCAGCTTATATCTAGCTAAGTATATAATACATAATACTGGTCACCACTTATGAAAGCAAAGAACATAAAATACACAGATGCTTAGTTCTTCTGCGGTCATTTGTTATGTAACAATGATTTGCGCTGTGTGTGTGTGTGTGTGTGTGTGCGCCCGCACTCTCTCCCTCACTTCCAGATGATCACACTAAATTAAGCAAACAGAGATATAGCTTAATGACGCATAACATATTCCATGTGGACGAGGACACTGAATAGACACATTCAGAGCGTTGTGCACTTGTGTTGACTAAAACACACTTCCTTGTTAAGCACAGATAAGTCAGTGAAGGCAGTGAACAAAATAGACTGTAGTGAGCAAATGGAAAAAGTGTCTAGGATTGAATGAATCAAATTTAGAAACAACATAATTTAGTTAAATTTCAGTATAAACGGTAGCGATGCTTTAGGCTCATAACAGACATGAGATGTGTGTAAATCAAAGATAACTCTCATTGGGAAGATTATATATCCTGGTCAGATGGATATAGTGTTCATACCAGTCTCAGTGGCAGCAGCGGGTTAACAAGGAGCAGCAGAAAGAAAAAAAAAATCCAGAAGGACGAATTAACCAATGCTGCACTGCGGGTCAAGAGCACTGAAATTAACTCAGTGGGGCCTGTCAGTTAAACTCAACAGAGAGAGAGAGAATGAAAATATATTAAGCAACGATGGTTCATTAAAAATGTATAGGAGTGCCCCTAGTGTGCATATTGTATATCACATAAAACATTGCATTTATATACCTCACTCACTCACTTATTCATTCTCTACACTGTGGCACAATGTGGCATACAGTACACCCTGGATGGAGTGCCAGTCCATCACAGGGCACAAGCACCTTTACATACCTATGTATTGTTATTTTTAATTCTTTAAGGGGAGCAATTATGAAAAATATTGGTTGTTTTTTTTTTTTGTTCTTTTTCCATTTTTGTATTGGCTGGAGCTTAAACAAACCAATTAGATTTTCCCCCTTTTATGACCTCATATAAGAAGATACCAGCTCTATTGTTCTCTGGAGGGAAATGGCTTAGCAGTAGATCATTTACATACACACAGAAATTGTACATTTGGAGGAGGAGTGTAAGTATAATGAATAAATGCATTATCTGAGAAGTATTTTTAGCTAGAGCATTAAAATACACGCTGTGATGGAGCTCTGAGACCTGTTTTAACTTGTTAAATAAATAATGAAATATTGGATCTGAAAAACAGTACAAAAAGGTCAGATTTATTGAACATATAATGAGAAAAGTCAATTCCAAGTGGGGGTCACTGTGATTTAAAAATTATGTATTTATTGAATTAGCTGCCAAGTTGTTGAGAAATGAAGCTACAGCGTTTAGATGATTTGGTCAAAGTAAAGCGAAATGGGTAATTTAGAAAGCTTCTAGTGAACATTTCCATTTCAGTAATTACTTTAGGTCAAAATAAAATGTAGAGTTATTGTACCACTATAGGCCAACCTGGATCCTCTTGTCTTTATGAGTAACAGTCAGGATCCTGCACCTTTCCAGCTAATTGGGTGATTGATTTATCTGATATCCAAAAAAAAGACAGTAGAGGAAGCATATAAAGAAATGCCTTAAAATCAATGACAATTTATCAACCATGGGAAGGACAGGGGGAAAGTAAGAGAGAGAAAGTTTGTAAGAGAGATTAAAGCAGGACGAGGAAAGATAAAAAGATATGAGAGACATGAAAAGACAGAGAGAGAGAGAGATCAAGCGAGCTAAAGACAAATGGAAGAAAAATCAGTGAAAGAAAAAGGCGAATACATATAATGAAGAATAAACCATTTCATGAATTATAAACCAAAGAAAAATAATTGAATATCTGGCTGAGATAGTGACAGAGTGAAAGAGAAAGAAATGTACAAATGAAAGAAACGATGAATTTGGACAAAGTCTGAAGAGTAATTCAAGACACACACACTCTCTCTCTCTCTCTCTCTCTCTCTCTATCTATCTATCTCTGCCTACACTCTAATCCCTGTAGTATTTTGTTCTGCTTTAGGGCTTTTAAAAAGGCCAGGGGTTTTCATCTTGAAAGACCGTCCGCATGCCGAACAGTTCATCCGATCAGCGATTCTAAAATAGCTTCAGGAAAAACGAATTGGACGAAGAGAATCTCTGACTCACGTTACTTTGTTATAACGGGTTATATAACACAAATGAAATGCTTTTTCATGTCAGAGTACAAAAGATTTTTTAAATGAGGTATAATATCTGTCTTACAGCTAATTAGAGAAATGAACACTGGAATTGTGCCTTGATCGAATGTCGACAAGATCAAAGGTCTACTCATTTTAAAGATGTGTACACTGCAAAAGTGATGTCTCGTAATAGCAATTGAAAATATCTTGAAAATATCTAGTCAAATTGATTAGAAAAAATGATTTTCTTAATATAAGGTTAACCAAAAATAAGATTACTTTATTACTTTTATAAAATTTGGTTGGCAGACAATTTTGCTAGCTTTAAGAAATTATTTCTTGAAAAAAGACAAAATTACTAATACATTCCCAAAAGAACAAGAAATTATAAACTAGTGAAGCACACATAATCACACAAACATTTAAATTGCATTATGGACCTGTGCAATTATTTAATCATAAATATTATTAATTTATGCTGTTTGTCAATAATTTAAGTATTCGCACATTTTTGAAAACACTTTTGAAGTGTAAATAAATAATAAATAAGTAAACAACCATTTTAAGGAGATCATTTGTCCAATTATTTGCTTTTAGCCTAGATAAATACATTTGAATACAAATGTTACATTCAATAGTTAAATTTCGCAGTTTGATTTGCGGTAAGTCAAATTTATCGCAGTGCGATTTTTTTTTTTTTTTTTTTTTTAGAAAAAGACAATTTTACAGTTGCTTTAATATACAGTGGTACATATACACTGGTACTTCAGCATACAAATGTAAGTTCTTAATGCGAAAATGCGTATTGTGAAGGGCATTTTCCCGTAGGAAATAATATAAATGCAGATAATCTGTTCCAGCCCCCAAAAATATTACCAATATTACCAATTTTCAACAATTTTTGCATATACTGTAAAAACAAAGCATTTAGAAAAGACATGTAAATCAAGTAAATTATTAAATAAATTGACATTACACCTCACTTAACCTTAATTTATGATTCCTTCAAAACTGAAAACGAAACTAAAAGTGGCTTCATTAGTCCTTGCTAACATACTTGGGACCCATGATGCTATGTCTTTACTAAATCTTGAAAAAAACCCACACAAGAATTACGTAAACTTGCTTCGCTTGGCTTTCCGATGACGCCAACAAGGTTTAGGTCTTAAAATGAAAATTCGAATAAATTTTAGATCAATTTGACTACATTCAAGATATTTTTTAACCACTCAAATATCACTTTTTTTTTAGTTTAGTTAGTTTAGATATGAATGATAAACAAAAAATTGAAAAGCAACCTAATTTAATTTTCTGGATCAAGTGCTATTCTACAAGCTCATGTATAATGAAAACAGAAGCTAAATTGTGAGATAAATCATAGGGATTGTACGACTTTCTTTTACCACTTTTCTTTCATGCACCATGGCTAATATTGTGCGCACTGACGGTGCATAATGGCGTGTGTGTTTTGTGGATAATGAATGAATCCACACCAGATGGTTATCACAGGACAACAAAGTAATCAGAATCCTGACTGTTAACCTGACTGCATGCAGTCACCCAGGAAATAAAGTTCAAAGCAAGTCAGCAAAATGAGTGTGTTGTTGTGTAACTGAGCTCAGCGTTCTGTGTCTGTGCGTGCGAGAGTAATTGTTAGATTCAGAGGAACCCAGTTTTCAGCCACTATTGTCAGTGTGAGAGAGAGAGAGAGAGAGAGAGAGAGAGGAATCTGCCAGTTCTAGCCGTTTCATCTTTTCCTCTCCGTTTTTTTCACACATTTACCAGGCAACCATCTTCATTTTATCTTGTCCCACTCTCTCACCTCTGGAAACATACTGTATCCGTTCTTTCATGTGGCTTGCGTGTATTCCAGTCAATGAACATATGGGTGTGTACGTGTGTGTGTGTGTGTGCTTTTCTGGAAGCAGAGAATAAGGGGAGAGGGACGAGTGCAGATGAAAAGGGCAGACACATGAAAGTAGACAGAGAGCTTTGTCAAGAGTGTCTCCATGTCTTCACAGGAACACAAATGCGGGTGATTTTCGCTCCAGTACCAGAACAGATGGGTGTGTGTGCGTGTGTGTCTGTGTGTAAAGCTGGCTCATTGGCCATCAACCCAGAGATTGAATCCCATTCCCATTTACTTGCACGCATTTATAGATAGCCGAAAGTGATGATACACAGACACATTTAGAAGTTTATTAGCCTTGTATATGTGTATGTGTGTGTGAACTTTTAAACAAGAGGCCTGCAATCTCATTGGATCTCATTTTTCACAGTCGTTGGACAACAAAGTACAAAGCATAGACATTCATATTCGGGACATTATAATGTCCTGATTTCCTGCAACAGCTCCAAATGAAGTGATATTTCATGTGATTGATGTAGAAGTTCTCGAGAGGCCTGAACAGATCCCTGTCCTCAAGCCCACTGAAGAGCTTTGTGTATGTCAAATGACTTGAGAGCCAGGTCTCCTTGTCAAACACCAATGCTTGACCTCACTTATGCTCTTTTGACTGAAGAGGCACATATTCTCAAAGACGCACTCTAAAACCTTGTTGAAATCTTTCCCAGAAGAGTGGAAGCTGTTGACTCCAAATAAATGGCTTAGGTTTTGTTTTAGAATGTCCAAACAAGTGGTGTCCAGACTAGTTTTGATATTTTGTGTACCGTACTGTATATTTTTCTCTTAACCATTGGTGGCGCTGTTTGGTTCCATTCATTATCTATAGTGTTTATTCTGTGTACAGTCACAGAACTTTTGAGCTTAAGGAACAAAGTAGGGTACAGCCTGGATGGGGTGCCAGTCCATATGGAGGCACAAGCCTATCTATAGGGCACAAGCACATACACACTCACTCACACACCCAATCACACATTAAGTATAATAGCACTTATGGAAACACCACTTATTATACACTGCATGTCTTTGGACTTTCAGAGGAAACCAGTGTTCCAGGAGGAAACCCAGCAAGCACAGAAAGAACATGCAAACTCCACATACATAGAGCGGAGACAAAGTTCAAACCCCCTACCCTGGACAATGCTAACCACTAAGCCACCATGCTACCTTGCTTACTTCCACAAAAATCCAACATATAATTTCGGCTTAAGCCCTTTGCTAATACCCCTATGTCACCTATGCGGTTTCGTGCGATGGCAGTAAGTACCGCAAGTAGGATTACAAGTAAGTAGGATTAGATTAGATCATGATTCACCAAGGGTTTTGCAGCGCTGTGATTACGGTTCCATCTTTAACATGTTTAACATGTTTAATTATTTTGGCGGTCCTCGCGGAAGCTCGCGGACCTTGCAGAACTTCGAGAAACGTCGGGCGGGCTCTTCTGGCAGCTAACGGTGCCTAACATCGCATCAATGGTGCCTAGCATCGAATCAAACCACATAGGTGAGATAAGGGTATAACAGCAAACTATATAATGTGGATGCCAATAAACAAAGCTTATACTGATGTATTTTAAAAGACAGGGTACTTAGCCCTGTTAGCCCCTTAATACTAGCCCCCAGGGATATATTACATCCTGCAATTACGTCATGCAAGAAGTCATTGTACAATTTATCTCAGAAGATGTGAACTTCTGCATGCAAATGCCCCACCACTACCTAAGTCATTATTGGTCAAAAGAAATAGTAACAGGTGAGAGCATATACAGTTGGATTAGATTAGATTAGATTAGATTAGATTAGATTGGGTTGGATTAGATTAGATTAGATTGGATTAGATTAGATTGAAGTAAATTAGATTGAATTGGATTAGAGTGGATTAGATTAGATTGGATTAGTTAGGATTATATTGGATTGGATTATATTGGAATAGGTCAGATTAAATTAGATTAGATTGGATTAGATTAGATTGGATTGGATTAGATTGGGTTGGATTACATTGAGTTGGATTATATTAGATTGGGTTAGATTAGATTGGATTAGTTAGGATTATATTGGATTGGATTATATTGGAATATGTCAGATTAAATTAGATTAGATTGGATTAGATTGTATTGTATTGTATTAGATTAGATTGTATTGGATTAGATTAGATTGGATTAGAGTAGATTAGATTGGGTTGGATTGGATTGCATTGAGTTGGATTAGATTAGATTAGATTAGATTTTACTGTCATTGTGCAAAGTACGTGTATAAAGGCAATGAAATGCAGTATAACAATGTGGTAAATGCGGGTATGGGTACATATGTACAGGGATGAGAGTGATTAATGTACAGAAGGTGCAGTAGTTAATGAGGATATTCTATATATGGTAATATACAGTATAACTTGGAAAACATTGTGCAGTGGATAGAACATGTCATGAAGATAACATGCATATATAATATGTTAGTTGTACAGTATATATATGTAAATACATTTGGTGAACAAAAGCCAATTTTGCCGGTGTAAAAATGTTATTTACTGTATGTGCAATTTATAAAAATGTATTCATCCATCTTTACAAACGTCTATCCCATAAATGTACACACATTCACACACCCATTCTGTTAGGGTTTTCTGACAGTGTGTGAACTTTCCCATGTCTCTATCTCTTACGTTTCTTTGTTTTATTTCACAAATCTATAAAACAACTCCCTTGCCTTGGCAATATCCTATGGCTTGCCGGAACACTTTTGTTCTCCTGGGAACAGTTATTTCCTTCTTATCGGCCATCCTTCACCGGGTCTCCATATGACTTCAACTCTACGTTCTCTCCAGGACATGTTAATGACTTTTGTTCTTTGGATGTAAGGGATGTACTGTATGTGACAGAGTGTCTGGCCAAAAACTTATATATGCTCTCTTTGCTGCTAATAAACAGTAATCACGCGTGCTGTGTGTGTTGTGTGTTTGGTATCCCAGTAAGCGCATTGGAGTGCAGCAGACACATCAAACAATTTTTCTACCTTTGCTTAATTTTAAACCTAATACATTCATATTCATACTGACAAGGTGTCTGAAATATTAGATGCACCAGTTCACCCATGGCATGTTTTGGGGAGGTAGAAGGAAACCAGAGAACCCACAAGTAGTATGTACAATATTATAACGATGTGCCATAGTGTATCAGCAAGTGAGTATCAGTACTATGGTACTATCAGAAATACCATGGTACTATATACCGTGGTACTAAGTGGGTGGTATTCTAGTGGTAGTGTGTAATGACATCGGTGCCCCTGGAGCTGTGATTAGGTAGAACTAAGTGTGCCACAGGGCCCCTCTGCTAAGAGGAAGTTAAAAAAAAATAAAAATCAAGCTTGTTATGTGTAAGTGTAGTGTGAGTTGTGAAATGTTTGCTAATTGGGAAACATTACACTTTTAGATGTAGTGACATACTGGGAGTAATTAACAATGTTGTTTTTTCCCAGGGAGCCACTGGCCCTGAGGGATTGCATGATTGCCCTGACACACACACACACACACACACACCAATAACAGTCAGGGAAAGGCCAGAGGAAAGTGTTGTCTTTATTGTTGCTGGTTTTTTGTTGTCTGTGCTTCAGGCCGACACCATGATAAAGTGATGAATGGCGTTAATTAACGCTATTTAGCAGACATAGGAGGTATGAGTCAGAACTCAGTCAATACGGGGTATATCTGTGTGTGTCTGATGTAAAGTACGGCTGTTTTTTGAATGATTATATTAAGTACATTTATTGTTCGGAAATGGTCTCTTTGCTTTCTCTCTGTTGGAACCGTTTGACAGCGAAATGAGAGAAATCCATTTTTGGAGCTTTGAGGAAAAACGGGTTCAAAGAAAATATTGCAAACTAAAATAATATTTTGTGTCACAAGGGCGTTGAAAAGGTTTTATATTTTGTCAAAATTGTTTGTTTGTCACTGTCGCCTTACACCTCTAGGGTCTGGGTTCAATTCCCGGCCAGACTCAATTCCTGTTTCTATGTGCATGGAGTTTGCATGTTCTCCCCGTGCTTGGTGGGTTTCCGGGTACTCCAGTTTCCTCCCACAGTCCAAATACATGTAGGATAGTAATTGGCGTTCCCAAAATTGCCCGTAGTGTGTAAATGAGTGTGTCCCCTGTGATGGATTGGCACCCTGTCCAGGGTGTACCCTGCCTCGTGCCCTAAGTCTCCTGGGATAGGCCCCAGGCCTCCCGCGACCCTGCATTCATGATAAAGCGGTATAGATGGTGAGTGAGTGAGTGTTTTTTTTTTTTTGTTATTTTCAAAATGCTATAACTCCACCTCCCACAATTTTGTCACAATGGATACATCAGCCTGCATTTGTGTTTGTGGTAATTTAAGTATGCAATTCAGCATCAATAATACATTGGTTGAGTTTTGATAAAAATATAGCAAACTCTTGCTTAGATTGTGATTTTGTGCTGAGGCAAATTGCAAGAAACGACAGCAGATTAGAAAAAGAAAGAAGGAGAAAGTGTTTTGCACACAAAACTGTTTAACAAACAAAGATGGTTGAAGATCATGAGAAACCCATGAACAGCACCAAAACTTCAGTTTACACCATCATCAGCCTCCTCCTCCAGTTTTTGTTTTACTTTCCAGCTTGCAAACATAGTGCAGGTATGCACATGTTAACCAGCAGCTTCCCACACACCGCACGTGCACCTCGTGTCTCTTACATACTGTACAAATCACTTGAGCATACAGGTAGTTCGTAAGTCCGATTTGTTCTTAAGTCTGACAAAGTGAGATTTACAGTATACGCTTGTAACACAAATATACAATGTAAAGCATACCAATGCACTTGACTAAATCTCTGTACAATACACGTGAGCTACAGTACTTCCATGATTTGTGAACCGGGGTCCGTTCGTATCTGCGGAAATTTGTAACTCGAATGTTCGTAAGTCGGGGACTATAGGTATAATGTCCTATTTCCCAGGATGTATCACGGACATTAAGCAATGCTACCCAGTCATGTCATTTATTACTACTGCAGTGATCATAACGGCAGTAACAGAGTGAAAATATCCTTTACTTGGCTTCACCGTTCTCTAAACACATTTAAACCACTCACGGAAGCTGCCGAGTTGCACAGGAAGTACCTTCGCCTTAATGATCACATGATAGAAAGAAGCGATGTCATTGGCTCTTCAGAGTATTATGGCATGGGGGCTACGGTGACACAAATACGACCTCTTTTCAAACATGGTAAACAGAAAAACATCAGATTCTGCTCCTGACAGCGAAAAACAGGAATCTGGAACTACAGTAGGCATAGGCTCACAATAGATCGGTTGTACAACAGAAAAAGTCCAGGTGATTTCTTTTTTTATACGGTACCTTTATCTTCAGCTATAATGAAAACACAAGACAATAAGTACTCAGTGATAATATACTTTATGCATAGGGCAGTGCATGTTAAAAAGTCAGGACAACGGACCAGAATAGTATTGGATATAAGAAATCACTACGAACTATAAATTTAAAAATGATGGAAAGGTGTAGAAACTTACAGTAGATAGGAGTACTAAAGGTTTGGCATAATACACTCATTGAGAAAATGGAGTATAATTTTCAGTGGTGCCACAGGGTGCCATGGCAATTATTATGGGTTAAATTTGGGGAAAGCATCTCCTTTTACTAACCATGGTTATATTATAGATGATGTTAAAATTGCAAGGAGGTTCCAACCCTGATTAATGAGAATATGTGAGTGAGCGCTGGGTAAATCCTATTTATTTCACATCTCTCATCCCTATTGTTCGTGCAAGTGCATGGTTTTCCACAACTGCCAGTAACAAACACATTTAGATGGCAAGCCCAGGATGTGTTTTAGTGTACGTACACACCACTAGTGCACTAAAGACCAGAATTATTATTTATAATGAGAAGAGAGCAGTAGGATACCTGCAGCACTCCCAAGGAAAAAAAAAAACCCTTTCCTGCAATCTGATTTCCCTGTATAAGAGCATAATCCAACCAAATGCAGCCATCCATTAAATGAATGGAGACGTGTTTATGTAGGAATGGAATTTGCAGCTTGCAAATTGATAAAGGCACCATGCAAATGGAGAGGTATATATCTTCTACGGTATGCATGCTGCTCGGCTGTCAGAGCCAGTCTGCGTCATTTTTTTTTACAGAGAACAGAAAAATCCCAGCTCTAATTGAACTCCGCATTAGACTAAGTAGGACTGATGGTAGCTGAGACCGAAGTTGCCCTTTCCATCCTTGGTATTTTCTTGCGGTAATGGCCGAATTCCTTCCTTTTTACTCCCCCACCACTTTAAGCATCTAGGGTCTTAAGCTCTTTGCAGCTATATGTGTACATTTCCACTACCTGTCCCCTGTCTCTCCTGTCCCGCTCTCTATGTCTCAGCATTAATTCTGAGATGTGCCAGTGCGGTTTGAGGAGGAACAGAAAGATCGATCAAGAGCTAAAGGGAAAAAAGATGTGCAGTCCATTTCTGAGACTAGACTCCGAAGTGCTCACTTCGTTGTGTCCAAATGTTTTTACCGGTAGTGTAGATTCATCACGGGAACAAATGTTTTACTGTGCCAGGCTGCATAATTTATTATGAATTGGTTGTTTACGTACCAACCTTAGCAGCAACCTCATTTCCCCTCTCGTCTGTTCCAACCAGTCAGTATTCAGCATCACCAGTATACTAATCACCGGCCTGATCATCTGCACCGGTTTTCCACTGGTTTATGCCTTAAGTTTGACGTTTTTTTTATTTATTTATTTATTTATTTATTTATTTATTTATTTATTTTTATACAGTAATTCTTGAGTCACAGTGGCTTAACAAACAAAAAACATTCCTCTGAAACTGGTCAACTAGAGGGTCAAAAAAGTCCTTCAGGAAAAACAAGAGAAAAATCTTCCTCAAAGCTACATAAAAAAATCAAGAAAGTCTGAGTCTTTGGAAGCAAAATATGAAAAAATTGGATGAAATCAGATTTTCGGCTCCTGTCCATTCCACTGCCATATAAATAATAAAGCCAAGAAAAAACTTCCTGGAATCCAGCCAAAATGCAATACTAAAAAGCTCAAACAGCATTACACAGGCCTTCTTCAAATGTTTTTTTTTTGTTTGTTTTGTTCTGTTTTTATTATTATTATTATTATTATTATTATTATTATTATTATTATTATTATTTTTATAAATCTCTCTGAATCCCAGATGCCGTCCTGGATGCGAGACTGATGTCTGGTTGTGCCTGTCAGTATGATGCTTGTTTAAGTATAAGCTCTCAATAAATGGTTCCTTTTAAACACTATACATACGTTAGATTTGAGGAAAGTCAAGTCGGACACAAGTGATTGAACTACAATATGTTTTTGTCCAACATCCAAACAGCTTTATCTGAAAATATATTCAAAACCCCATCCTAGCTTTGACCCGAAGCATGTATCTAGGAATCGTACATTCTGAATGACTCAAAAGGTTACGAGAGAAGTAAACGCAACACATTTCATGTCACTGAATGTGGGTGGAATGGGGTCATAAAAACAAGCGTAGAAAAAAAATAATAAAAATCTGTGTTTTATCATGTGTTTAGAGATTACAGTTTTGGCACCTTTCCATGATTTACACTGCGCTGTAGTGAACGCTCAGATTAGTAGCGCTCCCAGGTGACACAGCTGTTTTGCATGATGTTGTTGCGAGGTTGAGACTTAAGATTCAGCTATCCATAGCCAGACGTCCAGAGAGTTTGGGTAGAAAGAATCGCTTTTTTTGCCATTCCAGAGAACAGCAGAAATGAGCAGCAAGCCTCTGCTATGAGGTCACTTTTGTCCACTGTTGCTCACTCACTCATCGTCTATATCGCTTTATCCCGTATGCAGGGTCGCGGGGAGCCTGGAGCCTATCCCAGGAGGGCGGGGTACACCCTGGACAGGGTACCAATCCATCGCAGGGGACACACACATCCATACATACACACACTCACACACTCATTTACACACTATTGGCAATTCGGGAACGCCAATTAGCCTAATGTCTTTGGACTGTGGGAGGAAACCGGAGTACCCGGAGGAAACCCACCAAGCATGTGGAGAACACGCAAGCTCCATGCACACAAAGATGGGAATCGAGCCTGGCCGGGAATCAAACTCGGACCCTGGAGGTGCAAGGCGACAGTGCTAACCACCATAATTTACACTACACCACCCTAATTTAGTCACCACCCTAATTTAGTCATATTTAATTCTCACCCATGTTAGGGCACTCCCACATCAGCGACAGCTACCAATCAGGGAGGGTGTAGCCTAACACACGTTTCCTCTGACGCACGTCAAGCCGCTGACCGCTTCTTTTTTGAACTGTCGCATCATTAGGGAGCGGCATAAAGCTCTTGGAGAACAATAGTATCCGACCCTTTCCATTTGTGTGTTACTTTGCCCCCGAGGTCTTTCTGTGGTCACATTAGGGGGGAAAGGTAACTGCATTTTTTAACCCCTGGTCCAATCCACAAAGAGGAAAAAAAAAGCACAGAATGTATTTTTGTTTTGTTTATACCTGTACATGACCGTTTTTAAATAAATGCAGTGCCTTCATCTCTCTCAGTGCAAGAACGTTTTCTCATCCACAATGTTTCCTCATGAATTCATTTGGCCAAATTCACCATGTAATTGTAAATTAAAAGATAAGGCATCACTAAAATGATCACCGAAGCTAGGGTGGGTTAGCGTTCATATTCTTTTATCCTTAAGACGAAATGCACAATCCCATTATGCTATTATTTGTGAAATGCTTAAATATTCAGAAATGCTTAAATCGTGTGACAATCAATCAGCTGGTTTAAACTGTAAATGCATACAACATGCGATTAGCTTCTCAGACAGCACGTGACTGTGGAAGTGTGACTGTGCATACCATTCTTACCCACCAACCCATTAATACATGCAGAAGTTATTTAGCTACAGTAGGTGAGGGTCCTGCCGCTAATCCCCTAAGTCACGAGGCAGAGACATGCTGGCTTTCATTCTTCAGGACAGTGGTTAAGCTGGCTAGATCAGAGATCAGTCTGTATCTGAGCAGCGTGTGGACCATAATGTGTCCTGCAGAGCATGTCCTGCCGAGTGTGTCCTGCTGCTCTCTGTGTAAGAGATGTGTAAGAGTCTGGGTCCAGCATACAGTCATCCGCTTTACTAATCTTAAGATGTGACGGCAGGAGGGAAACAGCGGGTTAGAAACGTGCCTGTGTCTGATTAAACCCTGCAGAAGAAAGCAGCATTCAGTCTCTGTTGCTAAAGAACAGAGGGGTGCTGATAATCTCCCAATCAACTTCAGTAAACTGCTGAAACATGATTAAGTTCCTGCTATGGCCTATGAAGTTATTAATGGGTCTCTTGTTCCAATTAAAGCAACATAACCAAAGGAAATATGAAATGGTACAGGTGAAGTGGAGTAAAGTGGAGTCAAGGAGCCATTTCCTGTGAGTCTCCATGTGGCAAAAGAAGAAGGCGTTTGTCTGTGAGACTCGTTAAAGAGGCGTGGCCTTTATATCTGTCAGTCTCAGAAAAGGAGGCGTGGCCTTTATATCTGTCAGTCTCAGTAAAGGAGGCGTGACCTCATATGTCAATATAAGTAAATGAGGCGTGTCCTTTATATCTGTCAGTCTCAGAAAAGGAGGCGTGGCCTTTATATCTATCAGTCTCAGAAAAGGAGGCGTGGCCTTTATATCTATCAGTCTCAGTAAAGGAGGCGTGACCTCATATGTCAATCTAAGTAAATGAGGCGTGTCCTTTATATCTGTTAGTCTCAGTAAAGGAGGCGTGGTCTTTGTATGTCAGACTCAGTAAAGGAGGCGTGGCCTTTATATCTGTCCGTCCCAGTAAAGGAGGTGTGGCCTTTATATCTGTCAGTCTCAGTAAAGGAGGCGTGGCCTTTATATCTGTCAGTCTCAGTAAAGGAGGCGTGGCCTTTATATCTGTCAGTCTCAGTAAAGGAGGCGTGGCCTTTATATCAATCAGTCTCAGTAAAGGAGGTGTGGCATTTATATCTGTCAGTCTCAGTACAGGAGGCGTGGCCTTTGTATCAGTCAGTCTCAGTAAAGAAGGCGTGGCCTTTATATCTGTCAGTCTCAGTAAAGGAGGTGTGGCCTTTATATCTGTCAGACTCAGTAAAGGAGGCGTGGCCTTTATATCTGTCCGTCCCAGTAAAGGAGGCATGGCCTTTGTATCAGTCAGTCTCAGTAAAAGAGGCGTGACCTTTATATGTCAGTCTCAGTAAAGAAGGCGTGGTCTTTATATCTGTCAGTCTCAGTAAAGAAGGCGTGGCCTTTGTATGTCAGACTCAGTAAAGGAGGCGTGGCCTTTATATCTGTCCGTCCCAGAAAAGGAGGTGTGGCCTTTATATCTGTCAGTCTCAGTAAAGGAGGCGTGGCCTTTATATCTGTCCATCTCAGTAAAGGAGGTGTGGCCTTTATATATGTCAGGCTCAGTAAAGGAGGCGTGGCCTTTGTATCAGTCAGTCTCAGTAAAAGAGGCGTGGCATTTATATTTGTCAGTCTCAGTAAAGGAGGTGTGACCTTATATGTCAGTCTCAGTAAATGAGGCGTGTCCTTTATATCTGTCAGTCTCAGTAAAGGAGGCGTGGCCTTTGTATCTGTCAGTCTAAGTAAATGAGGCGTGGCCTTTATATCTGTCAGTCTCAGGAAAGGAGGCGTGGTCTTTGTATTTGTCAGGCTCAGTAAAGGAGGCGTGGTCTTTGTATTTGTCAGTCTTAGTAAAGGAGGCGTGGCCTTTATATGAGTCAGTCTCAGTAAAGAAGGCGTGGTCTTTATATCTGTCAGTCTCAGTAAAGAAGGCGTGGCCTTTGTATGTCAGACTCAGTAAAGGAGGCGTGGCCTTTGTATCAGTCAGTCTCAGTAAAAGAGGCGTGGCCTTTATAGCTGTGAGTCTCAGTCTTTGTAAAGAAGGTGTGGCCTTTATATCTGTCAGTCTCAATAAAGGAGGTGTGGCCTCTGTGTTTGTCCTTTTCAATAAAAGAGGTGTGGTTTCTATATATGTCAGTCTGAGTAAAGGAGGTGTGGCCTTTACATTTTTCAATCTCAAGGAAGGCGGTGAGGCCTCTGTATGTGTCAGTCTCAGTAAAAATAGTGGCCTTTATAACTGTCAGTCTTAGTGAAGCTGTCAGTTTCAGCAAAGGAGGTGTGGCCTTTATGACATCAGGGCCACATGGCTGCTCACGGCATCAGAAATTAATGAAGCAGGAAGCCTTTACCTTTAAATGGGTTATTCTGTACATGCACAATTATTTGCTTTAGTTCAGATTACATATAGACATCTTAGCTTGTGAAATTTATAGCACTGACTTTACACTTCTTAAACATATCCCTTTTCACAGTTAGCTGTCTAGCCTGTTGCTAACAAAAACATGAATATGGAAGAGCCGCTTTGAAGCTCTATTGCAGCGTTGAAAATGATGCCATAGTGAGCTCAGCCTAACGCAGCAGCAGGCTGAACAGCCACAACCAGGGCAGAAGGGAAAAGCTATAGGACTAAATCTAACAGACCTGACAGTAAATACAGACAATGTGAATGTCAGGATGAGGATCGTTTCAGCCCCATTCGCACAGGTTTGAGTGGAACGTTTACAGTAGAAATTGTCAGTTAGATTGATCTGATATGAAATCAGATGTAACACAGCCTGTGATTTATGCAGTGCGAAATCCACCCTGATGTGGAAGTGTGGTTCATGTGTTATGAAATTGCCTATAAAACTACAGTATGATTACGTAAGATAATGTAATAACACACTTCAGATAATGAAGCTGCAATGCAATATGTAGAGAGAATGTGAGTCAGACACAAGGTGTGCGTGTGTGTGTGTGTGGCAAATTTTGGAGACTACAAAGATTACAAAGCCCAAACTTGAGCAGTGGCTTTGGCTTGTGTATCTGTCCAGATGAAGTCCATGGAATAGCAGTTTCTGTTTTTGTCTTCATGGTCTATAGTGTAATCAATCACACACACATACACACGACACACTTATTTTATACACTTTACAGAAAAGTATGCCTCTAAAAAGTGGTAGCATCATTTTGGGAGTGATTTCTGTTGGAGGATGTACGGCAGATACCATGGCTAAATATAGAGGAGAGAGACTGCAAAGAGACAACTGATGTAGTGAAGAACCAGAGAGAAAACACACACACACACACACACA
>JAQQZT010000008.1:5715272-5726938 GCA_030068275.1 Clarias platycephalus
GTGTGTGTGTGTGTGTGTGTGTGTGTGTGTGTGTGTGTGTGTGTGTGTGTGTGTGTGTGTGTGTGTGTGTGAGCATATAACAGATATTTCTGTTATATGCTCCATTCCTCTCACTGTGTGTGTGGGTGTGTGGGTGGGGTGGTAGAAGAGTATATCTGTGATATTATGTATTCCTTTCATAGTGTGTGTTTGTGTGTGTGTGTGTGTGTGTGTGTGTTCGTTGTTGTGCAGACAGCCTCACTTCCTCCTGTTCGAACCTAAAATCAGGCCATTTCTTCTCACACTTCTAATACCGATGACTTTTGATGAACCTCTGTAAACAGAGTGTGAACATTTTAATAAAAATATATCACAGTTCCCAAATCGCTAAATGTGTTTGAACCTCAATTTGATGTTCTTAAAAAAAAAATGTTCGCTTTGACTACTTGCTGTTGTATAATAGGTATTCAAATTGGTTACTTTTTTGTTTTGCATATATTTGTTATTGTCATTTCCTGTCTTTGTCATTAATTAGGTCTAAATTCCTGGTTTGGTCAGAACACCACCTGTGGGACTTTTAGTCAACTGATTATTCTTTGTTCGCGGGATGTTGGTCTGGTGCCTGTGTTTGTTTACCCATAGTTTCCTACATTTAATAAACCTGGCCCATACGTCCACTAAATATATGAACAGTTTGACAGCAAAATGAGATAATTCCAAGTTGTTGTTTTTTGTTGTTGTTGTTGTTGTTGTTGTTGAAGCAAGATGTATTGCATCTGATAGGGAATAGTTTTGCATGTTTTCTTTGAGTCGTTGGTTCTTTTTTGCAAAAAGCTATAATTCCACTTCCCACAGTTTTGCTCCATTGGATGAATCAGGCTGCAGTTGTGTTTGTGGTATTTTAAGTAAGCTGTTTATTATCAATAACATTCTGGTTGCATATAAAGAAGAGCAAAGTCGTGTTTTTGTAGTGAGTCAAATACAAAGTAGTAGCAGTGTTGAGTTTTGTTGCACAGAAAACCTTTTACAATTACAAAAATTGTTATAACATTATAAACAATTTATAAAAACTTTAGGTAACAGCATCATCAGCCTTCTCCTTTAACAGTGTAAGTTTTAATGTGCAGCAATAACTTCAAATAATAATGTTTTTCACATTACTGTAGAGGAATTTTGGTCCATTCTTCTTTACAACATTGCTTCAGTTAATAATAATAATAATAATAATAATAATTCATTTTATTTATATAGGCGCCTTTCTGGTCACCCAATGTCACCTTACAATTCAAACCAAAGATACTTGAAAGATACTGTAACTACTACTTGAAAGATAAATTAAAAGATAAAACAAAGGAGGTGGGTTTCCTCCGGGTACTCCGGTACTCCACAGTCCAAAGACATACAGGTTAGGCTAATTGCCGCTCCCAAATTGCCCATAGTGTGGGGAATGAGTGTGTGAGTGTGTGTCCTGTGATGGATTGGCACCCTGTCCAGGGTGTACCCTGCCTCGTGCCCTAAGCCTTGTGGGATAGGCTCCAGGCCCCCACGACCCTGAATACTGGATAAAGCGGTATAAATGATGAGTGAGTAAATGAAACAAGAGGTTTGTTGGTCAAGGAATCCTATCAGGACAACAACACAGCACAGATTTTATGCCGGCTGCTCTTCCGAGTGCAACCCTCCCATTTCATCCATGCTGGGAACTGGCACTACTATCCAGTGGCTGAGGTTTGGGAATTTGGTGGGAATTTAACCCAGACCTTCTGCATGGAAGTAAGAAACCTACCTCTGAGCCACCACATGAAACAAGAGACAGTTTCATAATCTAAAACCTTTAAAATCAAATAGCGATTTGCATGGGTTTTGTACTTGTATGTTGTTTGTAGGATAGGTTTTTGGGTATTCACTTATGTACAGCTCTCTTGAGGTCCCACCACAGCATTCCAATTGGTTTAAGATCTGGACTGGTGTGTTTCCGATCATTGCCCTGTTGCATAACCCAATTCCGACCAAATGCTAGCTGTCGGACAGATGGCCTCACATTTGCCTCTAGAATTCTCTGGTCGACTCAATGGTGCTCAGGTCCTGTGGCTGCAGAGCAAGCCCGAATCATCAGCCCTCCACCGCCGTGCTTCACAGTGGGTATGGGGTGTTTCTGCTGAAATGCTGTTTGGGTTTTCCCCAAACATGGTGCTGGGCATTAAGACCAAACAACTCCACTTTGGTCTCAGCTGTTGATAGGACATTGTTCCAAAAGTCTTTAGTTTGTTCAGATTCAGTTTTGTGAACCTCTGTGAAAAGGTTTTCTCCTGGCAACCCTTTCAAAAAAGACTTACTTGTTCATTCTTCTTCTAATTGAGCTGTCATGAACTTTAATGTTTAACATGCTCAGTGAGGACTATAGAATCTGTAGGGTCTGAAATGTTCTTATGTTTTTTTTGTATTTCTCTGAGCATCGCACAGTCTGATCTTGGGGTGAATGTCCTGGGACGTCCACTTCTGGAAAGATTCAACGCAACTTGAATCTTGAATACTTTCCACTTTTCTCATTGTAGAACGTTGAACTCTGAATTGTTTAGAAATGGTTTTGTAACTATTGCAGAATGATTGCTAATTGCTTCTCTAATACCATAGTCTCTGACCATTCTCTCTCTCCCTCTCTCTCACACACACACACACACACACTTTATTAGGCTTCATTTTTTTCTTTTTATCAAAGAGCCACTAACAGGACAATGTGTTAAATAAGGTGTGTGTGTGTGTGTGTGTGTGTGTGTGTGTGTGTGTGTGTGTGTGTGTGTGTGTGTGTGAGGGCTATTAACAATCGGTGTATTGCTGATTAAAGAGACATAGTGTGGTCAGTGTTAACATGCACCACACTAATATCTAAAGTGTCTCTAAAGGAGCACATTTATATAAATATATGTGTGATTAAACGGATTTGATAAAGATTAAGATAAAAATAAAAAATGTAAATGAAATTAAGAATCTAAATCTGATTGACATTCGAATCAGTGAATCTGAAGCTGGCTGTTAGTACACTACAGACTAAAAGATAAGCATGCTCAATTTATACCTATGATGTCATTGTTTTCCCTGGATGGATGGATGGATGGATGGATGGAACTGAAAGTGGGCATGAGTGTACCATAAAGTTTTTAAATACTGTATATTGGTAGGAATATAGTTTTTATTTTGGAGTTGAGAAAAGGCTGAAAAAAGGGCTAGCGGTGCCTTGTTAACATGTTCAAGTTGTTTATTCGTTGAATGAAATCCAGATACTACAAATCATAAATGTGACTCGATCCCAGAGGTGTAGTGATATCCGACCTGTTCCGTATTGAATTTATACAGGACGTTGCTTTGTTCCATATTTTTCAGAATCAGTTCAGTGAAATCTACTGTATGAGAAAGAAATATGACAGTTCAGACTACTAGGACATGGTGGTTTGTATGAAAAAGATGCAAACTGTCAGTGGACAGCAGGAAACCCCTTTGGTCCCTAATACTTATGTTTAACCTGCCTTGTTAAACTAGCTTACATAACACTGGATGGATATTATTTTATATCCTGTGTTTTTTGTCATAATGTTAGCAAAGTTTAGGCAAGTTTTTGCGGCTCACTGAAAGGAAGTTTGCCCGGGGCACAATACACACCAGAGGCACTGCCCGAGGGGGTAAGATCAGGTGCCACAGGAACGGAGTAAAAATTACAGCAAAAGACAAAAAGACACAGAACAAAACTTAAAACCATGCAATCAGGCAAATCAGTCTTAAATAACTGATATATATGCTGATAGATTTTTTACTGCTAAATTCCATGTAAAAAAAACTGAGCAGCAAATAATATTTATTTATTACTATTTTATTATTATCACTCACTCTCACTCATTATCATCTATACCTATATTCAGGGTCGCGGGGGGGTACGAGCCGGGGTATACCATGGACAGGGTGCCAATCCATCACAGTATTTTATTATTATTATTATTATTATTATTATTATTATTATTATTATTATATATGGTATATATATTATTATTTTTTTTTTATTTTATTTATATTTTTTATTTATTTATTTATTTTTATTATTATTATTCATAATAATATATTAGTATGTCAGTATATAAATACTAAAACTTTGTTACTATTACTAAGTTTTTACTAATACAAAGTCCTTGGATATACTATAGAATGAGAAAATAATATATATGGGGTGTTCAAGTCAAACCGGGACTTGGTGAAATTCCTTGTGAATGAAGGTGTAAAGCCAATTGCAGTCCCTCACTCCACTCCACTCCACTCCACTCCACTCCACTCCACCCAAAAAACATTTTAACCACAAAAAAAAAAAAAAAAAAATCCCATCCTCCCTTTGATTCCTGACACATGATCTGAATCAATTAACTTTTCATTGGTTCTCTTGCATGATGCATGCTTTACTGATGATTGGCTCTTCAAGCTCTAACAAACGTCACGTTATTATAAAGAAAATATAAACATAAGACAGCTATTTGAATATTAATGTTTATGTGGCTCATTTTTAAGACAGTTTGTATTATCTGATTTAAATGTACACATCATGCTGCACTTAATTAGTTCCACTGAGATATGCTTTTTTTTTTTTTTTTGGATTACTATCTTAAATTTCCTGTTGATTACTCAGGTGTTAATCTTAAAATACATTATTCAGATAGCGTTATGAATTATTCAGTAAATAGAGTTTAGGTTAGAGGGAGAGGAATGTCGTTATAATGTAAATCCTAACACACTGATGGGAGCTGAGCGGGGGAAAAGATTAGCATGCTTAAGTGTGTTTATGGCATATTGTGTCATATCCTGACCCCTGAATGATGACAGTGTCGTGTAGGGAAGTAGCTCGTGTTTAAAGCCCGAGGACAGAGCAAAGAGCGATAGTGGGAATCTTGACATTATTTATTTTCTTTCTCTCCTGTCTGTCTGCGAATGCTTTTATCATCTGTGTGCAAACATGATGCCAAGACAGCAGAATAAATTTATTCACATGGGCCTGCTCTCTGCTACACTGTTATACAGATTCTAAGTACGTGATAAGAAATGATTATGATTCTACAGCTGGTTATTTTACATGTTCATTTTTACTCTGATGAGGATGAGGATGATGATAATACCAGGGTGGGTCACAAATGATCTGCACTCTAGCTGTAGAATGTATTTGAACAAAAACATAATTTTTGGACATAATCTTTTCATTATAATGCTTTTCAACACTCATTGTCCATCTGTCAATGAGCTTTCATATTCCCTCATTAAAAAATGTTTTAGGCTGAGCTGCGAGCCACTTTCTCAGAAGTGAATCAAACAGGTGAAAGTCTCATGGAGCGAGATCAGGACTATTGGGAGGATACTTTAACACCTCAAAGCGAAGTCGTGTCGACAGTGTGTGCAGACGTGCATCATCATGCGAGATCACAACGCCCTTGGATGTCCTCTGCCTATAATCCAAATTTAAGGCTTCAGCTCTTCAATAAGCGTCTCGCTGTAACGAGCACTGTTGATTGTTGAACTTTTTCCATGATAATGTTCCAATACTGGCCCCTGAGAATCCCAAAAAACTGTAAGCAATTTTCCAGCTGATGGTTGACATTTGAACTTTTTCTCGATCAGCGATTGAGGATGTTTCTGTTCCGTCCTCTGCTGTTTACTCTCAGGCTCATAGTGATGAATCCGTGTCTCATCACCAGTACTGATTCTCTCTAAGACACTTTCACCTTCCTTAGAATATCGGTCCAAATTTAGTTTGATGATGTTTTGTGATGATGATGAGCATGATGATGATGATGATGATGTTGGGAATAGCAGTTATGATGTAATGATGATCATTGTGATGAAGGGAATGGAAGTGATGATGATGATGATGATGATGATGATGATGACGATGATGAAAATAGGAATGGTATTATGGTTATGGAGTTGATTGTTATGGAAATAGTAGTGGTGATGATTATGATGATGGGAATAGTAGTAATGATAGGAATAACAGTGATGATGATGATGATGTTGGGAATAGCAGTAATCATGATGATCGTGATGATGATCGTGATGATGATCATTGTGATGATGATGGGAATGGAAGTGGTGATGATGATGATGAAGAAGAAGATGGGAATGGTTATGATCATGGAGATGATTATTATGGGAATAACAGTGATGATGATGATGATGATGATGGTGGTGGTGGTGGTGATGATGATGATGATCGGAATAGCAGTAATGATGATGATGGTGATGATGATGATCATTGTGATGATGATGGGAATGGAAGTGATGATGATAATGATAATAACGATGAAGATGGAAATGGTTATGATTATGGAGATGATTATTATGGGAATAACAGTGATGATGATGATGATGATGATGGGAATGGAAGTGGTGATGATGATGATGATGATGAAGATGGGAATGGTTATGATTATGGAGATGATTATTATGGGAATAACAGTGATGATGATGATGATGGGAATTGCAATGATGATGATGAGTGTGTGTGTGTGTGTGTGTGTGTGTGTGTGTGTGTGTGTGTGTGTGTGTGTGTGTGTGTGTAATGGATGAGATTAATGACGATCTGCTTCTCGATTTGTCCCAGTCTCGTCAGACCCCTGAGGGCGAGTTCTTACCGTTAGACCAGTGTGAGCTGGACGTGGGGTTTGGGACAGGAGCTGATCAGCTCTTCCTCGTCTCTCCTCTGACCATCTGCCACGAGATCAATCCCAAGAGCCCCTTCTTCGACCTCTCACAGAGATCGCTCATGAATGAGCAGTTTGAGATAGTCGTCATCTTAGAGGGCATCGTCGAGACCACGGGTAAGAATTTCCTTCTTTCTTCCTGATTGATTATTCCTGCCTGATGAGTTTGTCTTTATTCTGCTGTCCTTTTGTTTTGAAAGCTCTTATTCAACTTTTTATAACATTATCTTTCTTTCATGATCTGTCTCATACTCAGACACAACCACTGTTTGTCAATCCATATGCCTTTTTCTCCCTTTCTTTATCTGTCTCCCTATTTGTCCACTTGCCTCCCTCTTTCCCTCGTCCTCTGTCTCTCCTTCTTTCTGTTTATACCTCTGTCTCTCACACACACTCTTCCTGCTTCTCCTGTTCTTTATCTCTCACTCTTCTCTTTTCCTGTCTCTTACTATGTCACTTTCTGTTTCTCTGTCTCTTCTCTTTCATTCTTTCACTCTTTTCCTCTGTCTCTTTCATACTCCTTTTCTCCGTACTTTGGTCTCTTGTCTAATCTCTCTCTCATTCTCTGTTCATGTCTTTCTCTACCCTTTCTCCCTGCTCTTGACTCAATCTCTCTCTCTCTCTCTCTCTCTCTCACACACACACACACACATTCTGAGTTATGAAAGCAGTGTTATAAACACGCTCATGCTTCCAGCTGTACTCTATGCATAATAAAATGCTTTGGGTCTCCCGTGTGCCACTGTGATATACGAGCATCAAACTCTCTCTCTCTCTCTCTCTCTCGCTCTCTCTCTCACTCTCTGTCTCTCCATCCTTATCTTCCTTTTAATCTATCATCTCTCCAACTCTCTCTTTTCTTATCCCTCTCTTTATCTCTCTCCCTCTCTGAGACTCTTACATTTTCTAGTCATTCTGTCTCCCCCTCTTTTTTCTGTCTGTCTGTCTCTCTCTCTCTCTCTGTTTTAGGCTTTGACTTTCACTCTTTTTCAGTGATTATTTTATAGTCTCTCTCTCTCTCCCTCACTCTATCTCTCTCTTTTTCAACCACTCTCTTTCATCTCTCTGTTTATTTCCCATTCTCTCTCTCACTCTATTAGACTCTTTGTCTTTCAGTCTTTCTCACTGATTCATTTTTTTAGTCTCTGTCTCTCTATTCTTAACTTCCTCTACATCTCTCTCTCTCTTTCTCTCCATCACTCTCTTGCTTCCTCGTCTCTCTGTCAGTTCAGTTCAGAAGGGCTTTATTTGCATGAATACAAATTACATTGTTGCCAAAGCAGTTATTGAAGACTGATTACATTATAAATAACAACATCAATCAGTATTTATAAACATACATAAACATTATAAACAATGTCACTTTTCTTAATCTGTTTCTCTCTCTCTCTCTTTCTCTGTCTCTCACTTTCTTTCAGTCACCCTATTTCCTCCTCTCTCTCTCTCTCTCTCTCTCTCTCTGTCTTAAGCTCTGTCTTTCAGTCTTTCTCACAGTCTTTCTTCGTCCTTGCCACCTCTTACCTAATCTTTCTCTCTGTCTTCGCTATCCTTATTTTCCTTTCCATCTTTCTTTATCTCTCCCTCCTTCTCTCTTTCTCTCCCTCAGCACTATGCCAGGCGAATTGTCATGCACCCATAACCGATTATCGATCAGCACGGGACCCTGAATAGAAATGTCAAACCGAATATTGTACACAAGTTCAGGTCAGGCATCCCGATTTCCGCGGATAATCAGGGGATTTCTTTCTCTGCCTTTAAATGGTTTGACAGCTTTTTCGAGTAGTTAGAGTCATTCGGTATTAAAAGGTTGTGGATATTCATGTCCATGTCCATGTCCTGCATGACTGGAATATTTATTTTCACTCGATATGAAGTGGACCCGATGCCCAGCTGTTCTAAAGATCACGGATTATGACTGGTGTTGTGCATGAACGTGCTAAAAGAGCGGCACTTATCCAACGCACTCATTTCTTTGGCGAACTATCAATTTTTAACTAAAGAATGTGAACATGAGCGTTTTTAACATGCAGGCTGATGAACACAAATGTCACAGGCTTAGGGTTAGGGTTAGTATATCCTGTAAATAGATGCTTTGAGGGCGAGCAAGCGAGAGAGTGAGAGAGAAAGAAAGAGAGTGAAAGAAAGAGAGCATGCACGTTCTGATTAATCTTGTGCTAAGTGAACCTATCACCGTTCTCAGTGGGCGGGGCTTTATGTTTAATCCCTCTGTCTCTCTCAATCAGTCCTGTTGAGTCTCGTTCGGGCATCATGGCTGATTCGTCAGAACAGCAAAATTCAAAAAAGTACTTCAACTCAAATACAGTAAAGTGTTCTTGTAACGTCAGTTTTGTTCGCTACATGTTTCTATTGGCATTGGTGTTTTAATGGAAGTGGAAGACATGTTAAGGTGAATTTAACAGTCCAAGTCATTCATTAGCATTTGATTAGCATTTAACATTATTTGAACTAACTGGTTAGCTACTAGTCTGTATTAAGGCCCTGTGTATTAAAGCTAAAGTTCTAATGGAATTTTCAGTATAAACAACCACATGGGTTGTAATAATATATAATATCAAAAGAGGTGTTACTGAAATAGAATAGAATGTCCCCTACATATGAACATTCGAGTTACGAACTTTCAAAAACCTTTTTTTCAAAAAAAACGAGAACGTGGCCCCCGAGTGCTGCAGCGGTAAAGTGCTCACCCTATCATCTAGAGATCGCAAGATTGAATCCTGGGTGATTCTGTAGCTGATAGGCCGAGCTCTCTCAGAGTTCCTTTCCAATATGATATAATGATAATACATGTTTTTCATCTGACTTTTCCTGCATATACCCAAAGTGGTGGAATCAGTAAACAAAGTATTATACAAGAAAACATAATGATGATAATATACAAAATACACCACCGGACCAAAAAAAGAGTTGCCATTTCAGAAGCGTCAAATTATTGTGCTGCATCAAGCAAAGTAAATAACCGGGTAGATTTTAAATCACCGGAGCTGGGTTAAGAATCCTTCAACGCATCATCAAAACCGGGAAGGATAGTACTGAACCATCAACTGGTGAAGTTAAAAAATCTATTTGAATGGTAAAAAAAAAGTAAGAGCATTTCCATTAACCCATAGTGTGATAAAAACTCACAGGATTAGGACAAAACAGCTGTGTGTCCATGAGAAAACCAATGGTTAGTGAAATGCATTAGAAAAACAGTTCACTTTGTTGAGATCATTAAGATTGGACCAAAAGGTCATGTGGTCTGTTGGGTTGAGACTGACCTTATTCCAGAGTGATGGGTGCATCAGTGTAGGTTGGGAAATGCATGAAGCGATACATCCCATTATGCGTAGAGTCCACTGTACAAGCCTCTGGAGACAGTGTTATTATCTGGGGTTGCTTCAGTTGGCCAGGTCGAGACTCAGCAACGTTATGTGGCAATAAAATGAAGTCAGCTGACGACCTGAATGAGTTCCAGGACTCAAAGTGTGAAAGAGTCACACATTCTCACACATGGACTGGCCACCAAATTGTGTTCGGTAATCAAAGCTAAAGGTGACTGAATGAAATCTTAGAGTGTGTGATTTTTTTGGCCAGGCAGTGTATTAGGGAGCTCAATCAAAGGGAAGCGGCTCAGCTATTTCACAGTTCCTTTCAGCAGAAAAACAAAGTCTAACAGAGAAGGTCACAAGAGCTGAGGAACTTTACTTCTTTCATCTACAACCTGACATTCCAGGTGTGTAAGCACTCAGGCACTCAGGCAATTAGTATGTTTCAGCAAACAAATCAGTATTCATATTTATGAATTATGAATGTGAACTAGTTCATTTCACTGTATGTGATCTCTTGTGAAGTGTGAACTTGCACAACGCTGAGATTTAGGAATTATGCTTTCTTTTAATCATAGAAACAATTTAAAAACAGCATGAGTTTTCATGTGTTAAAGCCTTGATCATGTAGTGGTTTGGAAACTGCACACATGAGGCCTTGATAACAAATTCATAAGCATGAATCTTTGATCAAATAATGCTGGAGGAACTGTGTAAGCTTTAGGACACAACACATGGGGTGGCATTAATTTTAATGCTACAGACAGTTTTCTTGTCTCTCGTCATCTTCTGGGAACTTTTCTTCCTGTATCTTTTTCTCATAATGTAAGATTTATTTTCAAAACTATGAAACTCTAAAATGATATTTCAATGTGAGTTTCTCATATGGAGGAAGTCTAGAGCAGCTATAACACTGTAAGGAAGCATCAATATATCGCTTGACTTGTTTAGGAAGGCTGTGTATCAGCTGGAGGAATATATGAACATGACGAATCCTCTATATACAGGGAGTTATCATGAATGTGCTATAAATAATTATTTACTCACTCACTCACTCACTCATCGTCTATACCACTTTATCCTGTATACAGGGTAGTCGGAGCCTGGAGCTATCCCAGGAGATTTAGGGCACACTCTTTAACACACTACAGGCAATTTGGGGGACGCCAATTAGCCTAATCTGCATGTCATGGACTGTGGGAGGAAACCGGAGTACCTGGAGGAAACCCGCCAAGCACAGGGAGAACGTGCACACAGACCCCTAGGCGGGAATCGAACCCGGAACCTGAAGTTGCTAACCGCTAAGCCACCGTCCCACCCGCTATAAATAATTAGTAATGGGGGGAAAAAGTCCAGTCCAACCTGCAAAATATTGTCTCTTTCATTTTCAGAGTAAAAATATATATACATTTGACATTATTCCTAAATTTAATAATTCGCTTCAGCTGTATTAGCAGTTGTTTGTAGCACTACTTTGAAATGACCACCAGTGTTGGGGAAGTTACTCCAAAAAAGTAATCTACTACAAATTACTAATTACTGCTTTAAAATTGTAAATTTGATTACATTACTGATTATTACATGTAAAAAGTACTAATTACGTTACTTTCAAGTTACTTTGAAATCATCCTGG
>JAQQZT010000008.1:5777735-5788163 GCA_030068275.1 Clarias platycephalus
GTGTGTGTGTGTGTGTGTGTGTGTGTGTGTGTGTGTGTGTGTGTGTGTGTGTGTGTGTGTGTGTGTGTTCATGAATCTGTTTTATCTGCCAGCTGTCGGGACGACGGTAGCCAAGCTGAAGCCTTTTGAAGTGCGACGCGAGCTATGCCGCCTTCACTTACGTGTGAAATGCCTTACAAACACGAGCACAGCGATGCATTGTGTTCTGCAGAGAGCGTTCACACTAAATAAATCTCACAGATTTACAATTAAAATGAGGCTGAGCCTAAAGGGCAAAGAATGCAAGCAGACAAAATCAATTTTCATCCAGTTTTTGAGAGTCCGGATTCCATGACGCAGCTCTGTTTCAGCAGAGCACACATTTCACCACCACCCTGGGGTAAATCACACAGTTTCTTGAGGGGAAAAAAAAGAAAGAAAAGAAACTATTTGTCACAAAGATCTCTTAATTTTTAGGAAATACTTGTACAAATTGTGCAATTTAATCACGGGTTGTGTGACCACAGTGACATGTAGTGCTATCAACGATCAAATGATGCACCAGAACTACAGGAAAGGGGTGAAAGGGATGGAGCTATCAGTTGTCTGTGGTTCAAATTGTAGAAGGGGGAGAGGCCATGCAAGCACACGTTACCTGGAAAGAGTGGAGATACCTGAGGTCACTGACATTTAAATAATCAAAAGGGGCGGGGCCGTTGGTAGTGATCTTGGTATAAATTACTGAAAGAGGCGGTGCCATTGCACAGAAGAGGTAGAACTATGTACTTTTTACAGCACCGCAAAATGTCTTCTTCGCATATCCCAATTAGGAAACTGGGGTCAGAGCGCAGGGTCAGCCAGCTTACAGCGCCCCTGGAGCAGATAGGGTTAAGGGCCTTGCTCAAGGGCTCAACAGTGGCAACTTGGCGATGCTGGGGTTCGAACCCCCGACCTTCCGATCAGTAACTCAATAACCCACAGCCTTAACCGACTGAGCCACCACTGAGGCTACTGTAATTTAAATTAGTGGAGGTGACATTAGAGATTTGGACACACCTTCTAATTCAATAGTTAGAAGGTCAATTGGATGGATGGATGGATGGATGGATTTCCTACATCCAGTAGCAAGGATAGTAACATAATATTCAGTAAACATGTAGTAGCAACTACAGATTGTCAAATATTTTGGACACTTTTAGCATTGTTTTACAATGTAGAAAGAAAATGGAATTAGAAGGTCAGTCCAATTTTTTTTTTTAACTGGTGCTGTAGATTTGACCTAAATGTGTGAAGCCATCAGAGATCACACTGCAGACCTGACAAAATACTTTGACGTCACAATATTTTAAATAAGTAGTAATCCGTCATATCTAGGGTACTTCAAAACATAACTGTTTGATTTGATACGGTGCTATAGTATTTCCCATGACATGGGCTGTTATGGTACTGCAGGTGGACCATAAGAGATCATTGACAACAAATAAACAAATGTTTTACTTATTTTATTTATTAAAATATTTCTGATTAGGTATTTACATTTAAAATAAAAACCAGAACTAATCAAACAAATTAATCAGATTAAAAAAATAAAAATATATTCTTTATTTATTTTAGTCATCAGAATTGTGATGAAATAGCTGAATTACTACTGTATTAACTCTTTTCAAGTTCTGCATACAAGGTCATCTCTGTAATGGTGGCGCAATTATTCTGTCGGCAGGGGGGCTTTTATTTCATTTAGTCCATTCATCACCTTCAAGGAAATAATTTCTGTAAATCAATATGGTGTTTTTTTGTTTCCACGTTGGTTTGATTTTTATTTTTCAGTAACTGATCACCATTATCCTATGAGGAAGCATTTATTTTCTGATAGAAGTCGTCTCTTCCAGACTCCGACCCTCATACATAGCACATGGTATGAAGGCTTACTGACTTGATTTGATGAAAGGAAAGTAAATCACGTTATTTCCTTCAAAGTGACGAGTATTGAATAACCTGTACATCACTGGCCCTGCAGTCAAGAATAGTTGAATATGTTCAGGGTTCACAATAATTGGATATTTGCATAACAAATGATTGTAGTTTCATAGCCGTGCGAGACAAAAACAGAGCAATTACCACAAAATCATTATGATGAATGCATACTGAAATTATTGTATTGATTTTTTTTTCCCTTTATTGATTTTGCTCTAGAAATGCTTGCCCTTTAATTACTCTTAGATAATATGAAAGAGTAAACCAGTAGTCATTTACAAACATATTTATATCCAAATATACCATAACAGGTAAAAAAAGGTACTGTGTAGCTCATGTTTATGATCATCATCCAACTTTCTCATTCATTAACAAACAGACATTAGTATATGAATATCATATGAAGACAACAGAAATAATTGCGACACTCATTTTCTTAGTGGAAGTGAAGAGGGTCAGAGGTCAGACATTTAATCAACACACACCATGTTCAGAGTGATGATGAATATAAGCCAACTTGATGAGAATGGAGACCTTAATCAAAAAATGTTTTAATAATTTAAATTATTCAGGATGCATTTTTCCTTCAACTGAAAATCAACAGAATGCAGAATGCAAATGTCTGTATCAGTATCCTGCACGGAGCCCTAACATTGGACGTGTATTGTAATATATTTGAAATGATGATGCGATGATTTGCACCATCGGAACAACATGGTTTTTTAAAGTTGGAATGACTTTGACAAAATGTCATTAAGATTACATTGAATGAATGAACCAAACACAACATTGCAAATACACCCTCAAAACAACAATGTTTATGCCGATTAGCATCTTTTTGCACAACATCCGACCACATCATCTGCATCGTTTTAACAACGAAAAAAATCTAAAAAAAAAGTTTGGTGCTTAAAATTTCTATATATTAATTTTTACACTAAGCTGGCGTGGCCTAAACAAAATTTTTTAAATTAAATATGAGCCTTACCACTACATGTTACCCGGCACAGGAATACACTGGTAAAAAAAAAAGGCAGAAATTAAAGAATCTGACCATATCATTATTAAAGATGAATGAATTAATTAATTTATGATTGAATAAATAAGAGAGACATGGTGTTTTAGTGGCTAGTCCTGTTGCCTCAAACATAAAGGGGTTTTGGGGTCTCGCATCCAAGTCTATGTACGCAGAGTTTGCATGGTTTCCTCCAAGTACTCTGGTTTCCAAAGACTGCCGTTTCCAGTTTACCAATAGTGTGTGATTGGGATTAGGTGTGGAATGCGGATAAGATCTATGAGCCCTAATCAGGATAATCAGGATAGATATTGAATAGATGGATGGATACTCTGCAATGGATTTGTGCCCTGTCTCGTTCCTTAAGTTTCTTGATATAGGCTCCAGGCCCGATGCAACCCTGTATATAGGATAAAACAGTATTGGCGATGAGTAAGTGAATGAGAGTGGTTGGATGGATGAATGGCAATGTTAACAGTTTGACACAGGGATACACTAATAGTGCTTTTAGTGCTATTCATACCCATATTAGTATCCATTTAAAACACTCTGTCTGTACAGTCTCAATAATCATTCATATTGCATACCTCTATAGAGAAAAACACCCATAATATTGTGCAGTACTGTCACAAATGTACTGTATCTGCTTAATTTTTTTCATTTCAGTCTTCTGACCCAAAATTTAACTCCACCCCATCTGAAACAGAAGAGATCAGCTCTGGTCGTTTTCCTAATCAAGCAACTCGTGATGCATACATAAACCATGTCGGAACTGGCTCCCTATTCACCTGTCAACTTGTATACGGGCTCCCAGGCGCGTCGCAGTGTCCAAATTCTCAGTGGATGAATCATATTTCTTGAATAATGAATTATTTCATAACCCACTGTGCATTCTGCAAATGAAAGTACCAGAATGCATAGTGATTATTTTCTTTTTATATGACAAAATCCTGATGAAATTTCATTACAAGGGTAATGATGTTGGCTACATGTATGCAAAGAATTGTTCACATGAAAGAGCTACTTTAAATGGCTCATTCATTCACAAACAACACATCATAGCTAGATAGAATGGAACAATTTACCCAGCATTCCCTAACGCCTATGTATTTTCACTTATTAAAGAAGCTTGCGCAGAATTAGTGGTCACATGATTTTGAGATGCTGATAATAGTATGTTGATAATAGTAAAGTGAAATGTTCTTTTTAGTACTGTAAATACTGGAATTCATTGGTTGACAAGGGGAGCTTCTGGGTCACTTCACTGAAACTTCCTTAAAACTTCAAAGAAACGGGGCCTTTTATAAGACAGGAAACAGTTTTGAATTCTTGTTTCTGATTGGTGACTAGGTGTTGGGTAAAATTCAATCATACTGTAGTAGCTCATAGGTTTATGTATTAATGTTTTTATTCAAATCAATTATCTTTATTAGAATATTGTTGTGTAATGAGTAATAAACAGTTTTGGGGACATGACATTATAGTTAAACAATACAGTGGCATCATGTTGGACTGCATCACACCACCACCAGTGGTGGGCAAAGTACACAATTCTTGTACTTAAGTAAAAGTAGACGTCTTTTATTTACATTTGTATTTGAGTAAAAGTAGAAAATTACTTATTTTTTTACCTAAGTATCCAAAGTACTGAGCTTGTATTAGCACACAATAGCTTTAAAACAAAACATAGTCTCTGTCTCTCTTTTCTTCTCTGTCTGCAACCCTTTCCAATTTCAAACACCAGCTTTTAACATAGAGAAAGGTAATCACCCAATTTACACCTAATAGCCAGCAGGTGGCGATGTACCTACTTCAAGTGCTATATGCCAATGTAGTGAAGTAAAAAGTACAGATATTTGCTGTAAGATATAATAGAGTACAAGTAAAAAGTATCTTCTAATAAAACTACAGGTAAAGTACAGATACATGAAATATGCACTTAAATGCAGTAACAAAGTAAATGTACTTTCTTACCTTCCACCTCTGACCACCACATTCATTTCATGACCCTGGAAGCAACTTGTCTGAAGTTTGTGCCATGAACCAATCAGCATGTTACCTCATAGACATGAACTGAAGATGATACAGTGGTACCTGGACATACACATTTAATCCGTTCCAGAGGCGAGTTCTTAGGATGAAATTTTGTATGGTGAAGCACATTTTTCCTTTGGAAATAATGGTAATGCAGATAATCCGTTCCAGCCACCCAAAAATATCACAGAAATTACAATTTCCAATACAATAATCATATATTTGCATATTTCTGTTTTCTTCTTGTTAATGTCCTTGCTAACATTCTTGGGGGCCCATGGTGCTGAATGGATGTCTTCACTAAATAAAAAAACACAAAAAATACATGAACTCGTTTCGCTTGGTTTTCCATTGACGCAAATGGCTCCCAGACATACAAACAAATGAACACAACAGTTCTTTTGTTCACATACCAAAAATGCTTTACAGTATTTGCCAATGCAAATTTCTAAATTTCAGTTGATAAAGTGATAATTAGTATACAGATATACTACTGTATATCCTAGGTGGACATTAGAACTATGAGAAAAACAGAAAATGTGCTTATACAGTATGTCCTTGAATCAGTGTGCCGATCATACGGCTGATCAGGTTTCCCTGCAGAGGTCTGTTCTGGCAAGGCAACCAGTGACACAGGCAACACACACATGCAGATGTGTTCACAGGCATGTCAATGAGGTGATATTACATAAGCCCCAACAGCCCGCGGCTGTCAGTGTGTGTGCTTTGCTGTGCTGTGTTGTGTGGGCCCACTGGGCATCCTGTCAGGCATGTTCAAGCTGGCCAGCAGCAACAGGGCCTGAGCGGAGCTGTTAGTGCACCTCAACAGATTCAAATAAGTTCAACACACTAAATTTACACAATTTTCAACTCAAGTTGATTAGCCATACTTGGTGACCTTTGCGGCATTTGTCTAGAAACCAAGCAAAACTACTTTTTTTTTTGCTAGATTTGAGAAATGATTAGATCAATTTAAACAAATTTACAGACTTTATAAACAGACTGTCTTGCATTCAATATGGTTTGCCAGTTCACATAAAAGTTTCTGGTTAGATTACAGTAGCTCTGTTTAGAAGAAAGTACTTTTTTTATCTATATCTATAAACTATCACCTTCAAAATAGGCCCCTTGTACAGCAATACAGCAATCCCAGTATTCTTGCCACATCTGGAATATGTCCCAGTATCACGCAGAATTTTATGTTCGCTCTTTGTTCTAACTTGCTGTCCATGATGAAACATGGTCGTGGTAACACACGTGGTCGAAATAGCACCAGTTGCATTGCTTCCGATGTACACAGGACAATGTACAATGTCTTTTGGCACACTGACTCATAACGGTCGGTGCTCCCTGTGACTATGCAAGCAGCCTTGTGCTGCCATCTGTTGGCATTTTCCAAAACTGGTCTCAAAACTTTTTGATACCACCTATATATGTTGAGAGAGATGTTGAAAGAATATGATATACTGTATGTTGAGAGATGTTGAGATTAGGTTCAATTGACTCACCATCAGTATGTAAAGTGTGACAGATTTGCACTGACAGCAATACTCTTGAATCTATTTAGCTATTTTGATCATGCTTAAGTGTGCCAACACCGCACACAAGTATAGGATGCGGTGAAAACAGGACCAGGAAGTAAAACAAGATGTCAGAATAAAAATCCCTGCTGAAAAAAACAGCATAGACCAGCATAGCTGGTGACCAGCTTGACCAGCAATTATACCAGCATATGTTGTGTTTTGGTGCAGCTATGCTGGTCTATGCTGTTTTTTTTTTTCACCAGCATCAGCAGTGTGACCAGCATACCAGCACCAGCTTTATGGTGCTATAATTCTGGTCACTTTACTGATGCTGGTCCCCAGCATAATAGTCACTAGCATAAGCAGGGTGACCAGCATACCAGCACCAGCATCACAGCATTAGGATGCTGGTCACCAGCATACCAGCTCCAAAACACAACATGCCCATGCATCCCAGAATACCAACATTTGATTGTAGGCTGTTCACCCTATTGAATGTTGGTATGTATAAAAGTCAGAATACATGCAAATATTACAATTGCGCAAAAACATAATGCAAGCTTTTAAAATTAATTAAAAGAAGCTCCGAGGCAAAAGATTTTGCCTCGATCATTTTCAGCCCTAGTGCAAAGTAAATGTCCAGGATTGAGGGAAGACGGACACAGATGATCTTATACACAAAAGGCACATTTATGGCATCCTGTAAATATGGCCGTGCAAACAGACATTCAGGATAAAACAGTGCGAACAGAAACAGTGCACTATGAAGAAAGGGTGTTAGGTTTGTAAAAGCCCACTTTTACACCCTATACACAATTATACATCTTTGTGCCTCTCTGGAAAAGCAGTCCTTGTTTAACTCAAGACATAAGTGAACATTGCGTACCTGGCATTTCCATGGTGTTTTTTGCTGCTTACCATAAACTGATTTGCAATGCACACAGACCCTGTGACCAGCAGTGGTAACATTCCTGGCATCTGAGGTCAGTCTATGTGCTGGTTGTGTGCAGTCACAGGTGTAGCATTTGGTCTCTATAAAACAGGTGGCTGATCATTTTTACGGTCACAAATGTTTATAAAAAGGAAAAAGAAACATAAGCATGGTAACAATACAATTACTGTATATTATCATCAATAACTACTGACCATGGATAAAGAGAACACAAGCTTTTGTAATGTTATACAACAATTTATACTTTTTGCATTACGATTTACATTTACACCTTAATATCACAAACATCTGTAAGTTACATAGCTAAAGTGCTAAAGTGTTTGTGCTAAATAACATTATAGATAGCAGTGTCATAAGCTAACCAAAAACTGAACCAAATAGGTACCATAACATAAAACTATCCAAAACAGGGTAAAATATATTATAAACATTTACACCACAGCTGATACTGACAACCATCTGTAATCTATATACTGTAAGGCATTAGCTTAGCCACCGTGAGCTAACCTGTTTGTGCTAAGCTACATAAAGGCAGTATGTTAGCATAATTTAGCAGTGTTATCTACATGCAAACCAAACCATGTAAGTGACATTAAATAACAATGTTTCACATAAACTCGCAAAAGTTTATATTATATTAGTATATTAGTTTTATATTATCAGAATAAAGATTTAATAACTTACCCATGGTAACAGCTTGCTGGATTCTCCTCCTTCGTTCTCTGTTGGAGTCTCAGTGCTGTTCCGAGGTAAATCTAAACTCCTCCCACTGTCCAGAACATTCCGTAGAGCTTCAGAAACCTGAACAGCGCTTAACATCTTCCACATGCGCAGGAAACTTACAGTATCGCATCTACTGTGTGTGTGTGTGTGTGCGCACACGTGTGTGTGTGTTTGGGGGCGTGCCCTTGTATGTAGATTACCCTGACTGTTTCCCTGTGAATAGCGTGTGGGTGTGTCCTTTCTCAGGTCATTATCATATAATGAAGTGTGGCAGAAAGACTGTATCTCTCCTCAGATTCATACAGATTACATAAACTGAGAATATTTATTTTTGATTAAGCCTGCTTCATTTAAAAGTAGACACTTTAAGCTTCCTATAGATATATATGTATAGATATATAGATATATGGATATGTGTGTGTGCAGTATTCACTGAGTTTCAGTTCATTTAAGGCCTTGTTCTCACGGGCGTTAAATTTTTGGATAAACGAACGCGCTCTGAACGCGTTACTTGAGGTGCCTCCTTTTAATATGAACCATTTTGCTATATTAGACATTAATCCTCTGGTTTTAAAAATTCTCATAATACAGAGACGTAGGGAGAGAAAAAAATCTGACTGCACAACGTCTGATTAAAGGACGTTTTTTGTGCTTTATGAAGAAATGCGAAAAATTTCCGTGCAAGTTTTTCAATTACTGTCAGATGTTTCAAGTTTCAAGTTTTATTTTCATATACAGATAACAATGAGGCATCATTACCGTAATGAAATTCTTAGACCCGTGTTCCCCAACTTTACATAAACATATAATATAATAATATAATATCAAATGTCAGTTTCCACTTTTGATTGTCTGCTGCAGCTGGTGCATTTTATTTAGCTTTTTTTCACCATTTCCCTATGTATAGTATGTAGGATCATGGGACATATCCGGTCCTCTGAAGCGTAAAATGAACGCAAAGAAAATGCAATAGAAGTGTTTTCCTTGCGTTCGTTGGGATTTGAACGGCAATGCTACGATTTGAAGCTGCATGCTATGTTTTTTTGACGCCGTATAAACGCGCAGCCGGACAAACGCACGTCACCAAAGCCCTTGTGAACACTCTCATTGACTACAATGTGTAGAAAACCCTCTGCGCTCACCGGACGCTACGAACGCCAGAAAAACGCTTGATTTTAACGCCCGTGTGAACAAGGCCTAAGTGACGCGTTTCAAAAAGATTTTCGGTTAGACTGAGACGGCAGAAAGCACACCCTGTTTATTTTAGTCAACTTAGACTATTTTCTTTATTTTACAAAAGCACTATGTTTTAGTGTACATTGACAAATAAAGACCCTTTACAGATTCAAATTATGTATTACACTTATGTGTATGATTAAAAATGAGTTCAAGGTTACCCTAAAAAAATGCAAGTGGTCCCACCTCCGGAATGCTGGTCCCCAGCATACCAGCACCAAAACACAACATAAGCTGGTATAATTGCTGGTCAAGCTGGTGACCAGCTACAGTATGATGGTCTATGCTGTTTTTTTCAGTTTTAAGTGATTTCCATTGATTACTTTTTTAAAATATGCATTTATTGCCAGTGCATTCATATAAAAGGATTGTGTTGTGTTTTTAGACAAAACAGCAGATATTTAATAAATGTAAAATAATTAGGTATTTACATGTTTTTGGTAAATGGATTATTTTTGTCAATTTTATGGAAATGCATTTAAAGAATACACTACACGGTCTATGTATCAACATCACCCACTGTTTTCAGTACTAGCTATTAAAATACAAGATAATGAGATAAAATGATAAGCAATTTTAACCACCAAAACCTTGCTGGTTTAAATCATGCTGGCATATAAATCATGCTGGCCTATGCTGGATTTTTCAACAGGCATGCTGATCTTCCAGAAGTTATGCTGGTTCACCAGCTAAACAAGCATCAGACTAGCACTAGCCAGTATTAACCAGCACAGACCAACATATAAATCATTCTGGTCTATGCTGGATTTTTCAGCAGGGATGCATGACTACATAGACAAAAGCACATAGAGTAAACAAAAACCAAACCACTAGCTAAGCTCACATCATGCTCTGACAATGTATTATACCCGGCGTAGTTTTCATTCTGGTTACTTTTAGCATGAGTAAAGTTTGTTTTGTGTGTGTGTGTGTGTGTGTGTGTGTGTGTGTGTGTGTGTGTGTGTGTGTGTGTGTGTGTGTGTGTTTGTGTG
>JAQQZT010000008.1:5814291-5828716 GCA_030068275.1 Clarias platycephalus
ATGACCCGCCCCAACCCGCCCCGCAAATAAAGTGACAATTTCTTTACCCGCCCCAACCCGCGGGTTACCAGACGACCTACGCATCACTAATGTAGATATGTATCAAAATCTCACTTAATTGAGTGGAGATATGAAACAAAAAAAAAGTTTTTAAAAAATAAAAATAAAAATGTTGCTACATTTGAATTAATTAAGTATTAAAAACTATGTAAAGTAAATGGTTTTAACTGACTAGGTCACAGCAGAAAAGAAACTGGAATGGTTCTATATTGTTTACATATATTATCATATGTTTTTTTTATAGTGCTGAATTTAGTCGCTTGCTATATACTGAAGTAAATAACAAACAATATGCATTCTAGTAAAGGATAAAATAAGGACAGTGGTTGAATGAGTGTTGAGACCATCGATTATTTATTTATAAGTAATGGGCACTTTTAGGTCTAAGTGAAAAAATGTATGATGTAAAGAGAGTTTTTTTTTAACCCCCATTAGAAATGTAATTAAATAAGAGTGTGAGCATTCAAATGAAATACTAATTAAACTACAAAGTGCAATGAATCATGTATTTTCCATCTGCATTAAAAAGTAGGCATGAGTGCGATGCCATTATGTTTTATTACTTATTAATAAAAACATAACATATTTTAATTATATACCCAATTAAGCAGGTAATATATAGTATGTATAGAATTATAAGTGTAAGCATTGTTCTCAGTAGTATAATAGAGATTACAATTTTAGTTGTTATACTTTTTTATTACATGCTCATTACATTAAGTTTAATGTTTAAACGCTTAAACATTAAAATAACTATCCATATCAGTTATTTGAATAACTAAGTGCACTATACATTTACAACAATAAATCCCATGGTTGTTTTTTGATGCGTGCAGCAATTAAACGGTTGTTGTTCTGACAGATCTGGCCTTCCACATGAAACACAGTTCTAACTCTTTTATCACCTGTCAGATAATCAGCCTAGTGTTGCCAGAGTGGGAATATTTAAACATGGTGGATGGATTGTATTTTGTTTTAGTGGGTGGGAAACTTTGGTAAGTTTAAAACCAAAACGTTTGAGTTTTAGTAACATTTATAAATTATACTGTTCACTCGTTTATTAAACCATTGGTGATGTAAATTTAAATAAATAGGTTCCAAAAGTGTTTGTGTTTACATGCATTAGTTACATGAGGAGAAATTATTATTAGCAATGTCCATCGTTATGAATTTTACTGGAAGATTATTCATCTCCTGTTTTAAAGCATTGGTTTTGAATACTTCTGGTAAATGCAATGGTGATTGTCTACTGATTTGCTAATAAAATGCATTGCATTCCACAAATTGTCACTGGGGAGGAGGGAACCAGAGAAGCTGATTTCAGAGCCAGGCCTGGAGAGAGGCCCTGGGGGGTTTAGTGGTCCATTGACATGCAGGATAATACAGTCTGAAATGTATCTGTTTGATTAAATTATAATATTTCATGAATCTATGCATGGATTGCAATACAAGTTTATAGTCTCTCTATTTCCAGGGCATCAAATCTTATCCAGAAAAGGAAGGTGTTGGTGCAGGTTTTCATTCCAGTTAAACAGAACATGACCTTGATTCAGCCTCTTTAATTAGTTGATCCTGGCTTTCCAGAGACTATTAGGTCTGCCGTCTGCTTTGTTGGACTGAAAACTTGCACTATTTTCTTTTGTTGTTTAACAGCGGTTGGAATCCATTAGGTAACATTACCGCCAACTGTAATGTAGGTCTCATCTTCATATCTTCCCAGACTCTTAAAAAAGATTTTCCAGACCAGCCTTCCTTAAAATATCTAATGCTTCATTCCCTGATATGGTCTTGTCTTGTTCTGTGTCTTGAACTCTTTGTCTGCTTTATCCACTTCCACACATTCTTTCTTCGCTTGTTTCTGCACTATTTTTTTAAATGGCCTAGTTGAGGTAAGTGCATCCATGGGCAACGGAGTTTGTCCAATACTGTATACAGAGGTTTTATGGCTATTAATTATTTTAATTCATACATCAGTGCATGAGTTCCGTGCACAAAAAAAAAGAAAAATTGCAGAAAGACTGGTTACTCAAGACAGTATTACACACAGGCTTAAAACAAAATGACACACTACACCTGAATTTAGATGTTAGTGGTTAATTATAAAAGTAGCAATTTATTCTTATTTAAAATATATAATACATAATAATTAAATAGAACAATTAAACATATAGTATATTAATATGTTGTGTAAGACTCTTGTGCGACAATGGCAGTCCAGTGGTTAGGATGTTGGACTAGTGAACAGAAGTGTGTGAGTTCAAATCTCAGCACTGCCAACTTGCATGTTCAAGGCCCTCATCCATAACCCTTGGACTGGTCAGTTGTATAAATGTAAGTTGCTCTGAATAAGGGCCTCTACTAGTGCTGCACAATCACTCAATCATCTATATCGCTTTAAGATCCCAGGGGACTTAAGCCACAAGACGGGGTACATCCTGGATGGTGTGCCAATCAATCGCAAGGCACACACACACATACACACACTCACACGCTACAGAACTATGGAAATTCGGGAACGCCAATCAACCTAATCTGCATGTTTTTGGACTGCTGGAGGAAACCGGAGTACTTGGAGGAAACCCACCATGCATGAAGAGAAAATGCAAACTCCATGCACACACACCCCGTGGTGGGAATTAAACCCGGACCCTGGAGGTACAGTACAAAACGTCAGTAATAGCCACTAAGTAAGCATTATTTGTTATTGGCTTAGATGACGACTAAATGGTACATTTAATATCTACATGACTTTCAATTTGTCAAAAATAATCGCAATGTGATTTCCTTATCAAATCGTGACAGCCCTGGCTTCTACCAAAAAAATTCATAAATGAAAATGCTTGGAGTGTTGTTGAGACCAATCTGGCAACCCCTCTCCTTCGTCGCGCGCTCTCATTCCGGAGCTCTCCGCGCTGTCTCCCGCCGGGCGCGCGCTCCAACCGACTGCTTTGTTTCCGCGGCAAAATGTAAAACAGGTAAGACTTCTAATTATTCACATATTAAAGTGTTATTGTACTTTATTCCTTCTTAAAGTTGTAATTTAATGTAAAATGACTACAGTCTAGACCGGGAAAAACATAGGGGGAAAAGACAAAGGGGGAAAAGTTCATTTTCAGACTTTAAAAGTTAATTAACTAAAATAGAGCTTAATTAGCATTTAAATAGAGCTTTTATTTATTAGCATATTAGCCAATATACAGTACATTGTAACATTAACTGCAGAAGTAAACAGGAAGTTTCTGGCCTAAAGATAATAGCTTATATCCGAGATTAAGGTTGTGTCCTAAACTACACCCTAACATAGTGAATAGTGTGTCACAAAAAAGTGCACAACTTTTAGCCTAACATAATGTTATTACTGTATATTACAGTCATAATGCATACATTATACAGTCTCAGCATTGCAGTCTCTACAAAACCTTTCATAAACAAAGAGACCAAAACTTTCTAATTTTGCATTCATACTGAAGTTAACTGCAATGTGGCATACAGTATGAGAATGTTTGCTATTAATAAGTTATACTTTTAAATCATACAGTGCAATTTAAGGTAAAAAAAAATATGATTTGAAAACTTTATGCTTTCTGACTTTTTAAAGTCTTCAGGACAAAGGATTTTTTTTTTTGCTAACATGACAAGTATTTATTTTCCTAAATATTTAACAAGACATTGGTATGATACCCAGGATTGGCATATTTTTTTTTTTTTACATATATAATAATAATTCTTTTAAATATTAGAACTAGATCTGCTCTCATAACAAATTGGAACGTTATTCAATCAAAAATGTAATAGATTTTTTTCTTTGAGAATTTATACATGATTTGATATTTTTTATTGTGTCTGTAATTTTATGCATACTTTATATTTCAAATGCTTAGTAGATTTAAAAGAAATATACTGTATATCTGATGGTTATCAATATCAGCTGATATTGAAAGGTTTTGGTATCTTTTTGAAAAAAAAAAGTGGTGTTTTGTCATCTCAAGTGATAACAGGAGTAAACTTCTTTCACAGACACTTAACATTAAACCTAACTTCTGTTTAAACTGATAAATAAATTTTTAAAAAGTACAATGTGGCATTTTTAATAAATTAGAATTGCTGGAAATGTTGAGTTTTTTTTTTCTTTTTTCTTTTTTAGAAAACTAATATACTTTGTGATTGTAACAGTAACTTCGCTTAGTGTTGAGGTGCATCACACCACACCCATCTGTGATTATTTTCCCATGATAGTGCTAGGACAAACGAATTCCTGAACAAAAAGAATGGTTTAGAAAATTATATTTCATATTCTTAACTTTTTTGCTGCAGAATATCTTTGACTTAATCTAATAATAGTGGCTGAATAGATAGATAGATAGATAGATAGATAGATAGATAGATAGATAGATAGATAGATAGATAAGTTTTTCAGTGTAATAATTTCCCCTAAATTTACAGCCCATCTTAACACAATGGTGGTTCTGTGCAACTTCTTATGTTCCAAATAATTTGTGGTAATGAAATAAAGATAAGGAGTTACAGTAATTATTACCTGTATTCAGAATGATGATGCATAGTTCTGTAGTCAAAATGTGTCATACGAGGAAGTGAATAATATTAAAAGTAATATTTGAAGAAGTAATTTAGTTATTAATACAGGAAAAATGAAAAATATTAATTAGCCTTAAAAACTGATGATCAAACCCTCAGCAAAGCAAAAGTGAGGGGATATTTTTGCACATACTGTAAAGATTGCAGGTTTGTATTTATAATATAATAACTAATGTGCATGGTGTGAGGCTGGAATATATTTCACTTCCTCTAATCTTATAAAACTAAGAGTAAAATGCTTAAAATCTCTACACACATACTGTAATATATGCAAAATATTAAATACATTCAGAAGTGTAATAGCCCAAAAAATAAAAAGAATGATCACCTGACACACAGTGGAGTACTGGCAGTGTTCAAGTCTGTACAGTACACACACCCAAGTTAATGTGGGAGAAGTTAATGATCAACTTATACCTGGGTAAAGGTTTGATAGGTGTGGTCCTGGTAAATACATAATACCCCCCCCCCTCCCCCCTTGTTATACTAATGCACTTATCCCAGCGTTTCACTAGTGTTTGGATTCCATCAATGTAGAAATTAGGACGGATTGCCTGCGTGATGTCTGAAACTCTGGCCTCCCAAGAACATGTGGAAATGACTTGGAGTGAGGTCAGGACTGTAAGGGGATGTGACAATAACTGGTGAATGATTGTGTGTAGAGTTCTCAAAGACAGATTTTTGAGTTTTTCCTATCTTTGAAGGTATTTTTGCACATTGAAGAATGCACTCAAGAAATCCCACAGTTTCAGAAAAAAAGGGCTTTTTTCATTAAAGGTTTGAGTGCAGACTTTGTTTATCTCTAAAGACAACTGTGACATTTCTCTACTTGTCCAAGTGCTTCTTCGAGGAATTGAGTTCCAATGTAGCACAACCTTATTAGTCAACCTTTATAATGAATTCTAAATCTAAACAAATAAATGGTTACAGTTGTTTTCCCTTTGCAAGTCCTTTTAAAGTTTGGACAACAGTTTATACACTACTGAAAACTTTAGCATACTTTTTACAAATTTTTTTTTAAAAACCTTTGTTCCCTCAGATGATCCCCACATACAGTATCTGAGTAACGCCTTGGATCGCGCCCCTTGCTTCTGACACATCACGATGGAGACGGTGGTTATTGTGGCCATCGGAGTGTTGGCTACCATCTTCCTGGCATCGTTTGTGGCGCTTGTAGTCGTGTGTCGCCAACGTTATTGCCATCGGCCCAACCTCCTGCATCACTTCGAGTCCAAGTAAAAAGTTCCCCTACAAATCATTTTTACTTCTAAAGCTTTAATATTCATGAGAAATTGCTTACCTGAGTATCTCTTCACACAGCTATCAAAGTTTTACTATTTCGTTCAGCATTCAAGATTTTACTATGCTATATTTTGCACTTGTCAGGCTTAAGTACCCAGTCGTTAAAGCTGTTGTGTCACTTTCATTTCTCAAGCTTAATTATAAACTTCCCATCTCAGACCCACAGTGGATCTGATTGGAGCGATGGAGACTCAGAGCGAGCCGTCCGAGTTGGAGCTGGACGACGTGGTCATCACCAACCCGCATATCGAAGCCATCCTGGAGAACGAGGAGTGGATCGAAGATGCCTCGTATGGCCTCTTCACCATGTCCTTCTCTGTAGTCATAATGATAATTATACACAAGATCAGCATAATATCACACTTATCAGCCTTCTACTCATCATACCTTTGATTGTCTCTGTCTGTCTTTCTCTATCCGCAGCGGTCTAGTGTCTCATTGTATCTCCATCCTGAAGGTAATTGATGTGCTCCTCAGTGTCTGAAGTCTGCAGTAATCACATGTAGTTATCATACTTTAGAGCTGCTCTTTGCTGATTGGTTCATTCAAATATTGATTGCCTTCATACAGATATGCCACACACTGACAGAGAAACTTGTTGCTATGACGATGGGCTCTGGAGCAAAGGTAAAAGCCCCTGCCAGCCTTAGTGACATCATCAGCGTGGCCAAACGCATCAGCCCCAGGTACATAAGGAAATGGATAACAAACAAAACACCAACAATTATGTTCCGGTGTAGTGGGTAATTAAATAATTTTCAGTTAATTTCTCTTTACAACATAGATAAGGAATAGTTTAACATGTTATAGTTGTTCCTGAGTTGTAATCAATCATCAAAGAAAAGTTGGTACTAACAAGTTAGTCTGTCTCATCCAGTAATACATGACCATATCTTCATATGTTTAACTTCAAATGCTGTAAATCTCATGTTTAAATAAACACTTTGGTAACATCAGCTGTAAATTCTGCCCTCAGACTTTTTTGAGGAGGAGCTTGAGGGTGCAATGATGTTAATGTGGCCACAGGAGTTACATTCTACACTGTAAACCCTAATGTTCAAAGTAATTAAACATAATACTGTTAACTTAAATAATTACAATTAGTTCAAATTAATAGACCTTGATGAGTAACTTTTTGGTATTTATGAGTTTGTACAAATTACACTTTTCAAGTTAACTGAACAACTTTGATATTTAAAGTTCCACCAACTTAAAATCTTTCACACTAGTGATTTTGCGCCTGATGTCATCAGGGCAATAGGGCACTGGTGGCTTAGTGGTAGGTGTTTCACCTGCCATGTGAAAGGCCTGGGTTCGATTCCCAACAACTGGATGAAGTGCCTGTCCCAAGCCCAGATAAAATGGGAGGGTTGTGTCAGGAAGGGCATCTGGCGTAAAACCTGTGCCAAGCGGATTGTCTGCTGTAGCGACCCGTTGCTGGGAGCAGGCGAAAGACCAAGAACAATTTATTTGATTTGCAACAAGAAAAAAAAAAAAAATAATAATAATTGCTATTAAATAGTATAAGTTAGGCTAATCAATAATGCAAGTAAAGAGCGATTAATATGAATGAGTACAACAAACTCAAAAACTCATAGTTCCGTTTACTTAAAACTGGAAACATCATTACTTAAAAAAATTTATGTACCTGGTTACCTCAAATTTTTTGAGTTTTGACAACTTATTTGGGTATACAGTGTAGTTGGCAACAAACAAACAAAAAAAAAAGTCAAAACTTGTGTTAACTATGTCAACCGGATGTGGTTTACCGTAGATATTTACAGCTAGTGGCCATATATTTATGGAATCTAATTTTGGTGTAATGAACTTTCTGTACACTTTGGAAACAATATGTTGCTTTGGAACAGTAAGTTTTATGACATTGGGAAGTCTTAAGGTCAAAGGAGATTATGTCTTCTGGTTTCTCAGTAACAAGAAATGTTTGTCTTTTTTTTTTTATTAAGATGAAATGCAATAATGTTAAAATTAGAGCGAAGGGCGCAACAGGGTAAGAAGGGAAGCACATGAAGCGATGCACCCATCATGCATAGTGGTCACTGTACAAGTCTCTGGAGGCAGTGTTATGATCTGGGTGTTGTTTCAGTTGGTCAGGCCTGCGATAAAATGAAGTCAGCTGACGACCTGAATGTACTGAATGACCAGGGTATCACTTCTGTGGAGTTCTGCTTCCCTGATGGCATTGCCATATTCAAGGACTCTGAAAGTCTGAAGAATCTTTTCACTATCCCAGTCGGGAAAAAAATGCATCATGTAAACACCGCAGCCTGACTCGACCCAACCTGATGGGAATAAATTTTCCCTGGAAAAGGAAAAGAGAGTGTTGGTGACAACCACTGATAATCTGTTCAGTAGGTGATTAATATTAGTCATGTGGACAGTCAATCTGACTGTTTCTCTCTCGTCAGAATACTTCAGATGTTTGCCCCATGTGAGGGTAACATTAGGTGATATGATAAGTTTCCAGGAAGAAAATGTTGCTTCCATTTCTGATTAGTAAACTACGTGAGAACAACTCTCTCCCTTCCGTCTTTACTTTCACCCTCTGGATCTCTGGCTGAGAAGGGACAATGATTGGCTCCACTAGTTAAGCATCTAACCAATCATAGATGAGACTGAATTCTCATAACCATTCATTACACAGAAGGCTTAAAGTTGTATTCTGATTAAACACTTTGAGCATGTAAACACATCTAATCCGATCAGCGTCCATATAAACAGTTAAGCTGGAATCTCTAATCAGATAAAAGGAGTTAAACAATATTTACATTTATCAACTGTAAAATGTTTATTCTGCTTAATGATCATGAGGCGGTTACGATAGTCATGTTACAGGTGTTACTTTTTTACACTGTGGAGAATATGATATCTTAATATTCCTGATTTCACAGGGTAGATGATGTGGTTCGGTCGATGTATCCTCCACTGGACCCCATCCTCCTGGATGCCAGGTAACTGTATTTCTTTTATTTTAGCTTTTAAGTCATCTTACAGGTGTGAATCACACTTAAGGATTAATAAAAAGTAATACGCCATTCAACAGGAATAATTAGAATAATGGCGTAGGTTGTTTAACATCTCCCATGTTAATTGAGCCATGTGCTCTTCCCCATCTCTGATTATGTTCGGCCAGTGTTAACATCTTGGAAAATAAATCTTTTTTGAAAGTGTACTTGACTGTCTGTCCTGGTAAATAGAAAAGTTTTTTTTTTCTTTTATTAAAGTGAAAAAAAAAACATGTATGTTCATCCTTAGTGAACATTAGGCAAGTATTTACTTTAGGCAAGTATTTACTTAATATCAGCTGACTGTAGTTATTATGGACGCACCAAATGAGAGTTGATTAAATATTATACAGTTTCTATTAGGGGTGGTAGATGGGATTTAGGAAAATATATGATTTTTTTCCTTCTAGATAGAGAAGGAAAATATAAACATTTACTGTATGTTTTTTTTTTTTTATATAGATTTTTACTCCCTTAATGCATCCCCCTTTCCTGGTTTTACATATTTCCTCCCTTGAGGATCGGTAGGATTGAAAATAAGAATAAGAAGTTTTTAAACTCTTTAAGGTTTCCACAAGTATTCACAGCAACAGGTGGTGAGTAATAACTGAAGTGGAGCATTAGGATGAACATTTGCAGTGTACGCCGGGTAAAACAAGGAACGTTTGCATATTCACCATGCTTCCTGCTCCCACAATATTTTCTTTATATCCTTCCAGGGCTACCGCATTGTTGCTGTCTGTCAGTCACTTAGTGCTGGTGACACGGAACGCCTGCCACATGTCTGGCAGCCTGGACTGGATCGATCAATCACTGCACGCAGCTGAGGATCACATGGTAGTGCTCAGAGAGGCAGCCTTGGCATCAGAACCTGAGAGACGACTACCAGAAAGAGAGCAGTCCATCTGAGTCATAAATACACACACACACAAAGACCCTAACACTTACAGCAAGAAGGGGACTGTGAAATACAATCAACACACACACAATAACCTTTCTTGCACAAACATCTTAATCTACTTTTTTTTTTAATCTCCTTTTTAAATCTGTTACGTTGCTTTCGGCGATAGTTACAATCACTTTTTCACTGAGTGTTAATGAGTTAAAACAATCAGGTGCACTTAACCTTTACCATTTTTTATAGCATGGTAGTTTAAACCTCCTAAAATGTTCTTGTACTGTATTTTGATCTGTTATTCTGGTTGTGTTTATTATTATTATAGCTGGGCGGCACAATACAGTACGTGCACAAAACACATCACAATTCATGTCCCTGCCTCCTTAGTTAAATGTATATAGTGAACAGGAAACCTATAGATTTAATATGCACAGTATAAACAAGGGTTTAGTTATGTAGCTGTGCTGTGTAACATGGGGTTGAGTTTAGAAATAAAGCACTAAAGTACATCATTATATTGTTAGACAGTGGAGCAGAGGGGGGAAAAAATTAATGCTATAATGCAGAAACACTACCAGTGCACACACTTCATTTTTGTGACCTGTAATCCACCATCACATGATATTTAAATCCTCTCTAATTCCCAAACCTCAGCACATTGCTTACACACCCACCCAGCTTAAACATTAACAAAAAGGTCTTAGCCTCTGCCAGCCTGACGTTGAGCACATGCTATCAGAGTTGATGTTAAAGTGGGTAGTTTTAAGCTTTTTGTATCCCATTGTAGAGAAAGCATGACACAAATGTCTTTTGTAACTGTTCTTCTTTTAATTTTATAGTGCATAATTTCTGGAAAAGCAGTAAGCATTTTTTTGATGAAGCATCCTGCAATTGTCAAATTCAGGTCCAATCAAAAGTTCCCTAGAAAGCACAAGTCTGTCCTTAGTAAATCAACCGCAGGTTGAGCAGGCTGATCGTTTGGAAATCATGATCCATACAGTACTATCTGTTTGTTACAGATGGTTGGAGTGTGTGGGTGTGTCTCTGAAATCTGTCAGTCGATCTTAGCTTAATCAACAAAATGGACAAAAAAAAAAAAAAAACTGAAAAATTCTACACTGCTGAAAACAAACTCTAAACCCTTGCTGCATGATTTATCTCTGGGTGTCTGAGACACTAGTGCATTTCTCTATATTTGTTGATGCTGTCAAGCCAATGCTTTCCTGTTTCAAAATAAAAATTAACATTGACAGGAATCTGTTGCAGTTGTAATGTACGGTGCTACCTCGGCATACGAATTTAATCCGTTCTGGAGGATAAAATTTGGATTGCAAAATCCATTTTCCCCATGGGAAACAATGTTCCAGCCACCCATTGGTAAAAATATTACCAATTTCCAACACTATACTATATACAATAAATGTATTTTGGCATATAAAAACAATCAAAGATTAATTTAGAAAAGACAAAGTAAAATATTGAATAAATAAATATTAAACCCTCACTTAACCTTAATTAATGATTCCTCTTGGCACCGGAAATGGAAAGTGGCTCCCTTTTCTTCATGCTACCGTCCTTGCTAACATTCTTGGGACCCATGGCACTATTCACTAACTCTTGCACAAAATGCAAAAAACCCACACAAAAACAAACAAACAAACAAAAACCAAGTAAACTTGCTTTCCACTAATAAAAAAAATTGTTGAACGCCTCCTGGACATACACGCAACTTAGCCAGCGTTCAGTTCAGCTCAGTTCGTTCGCTCATATGTCGAAAATGCTTCGTATGCTGACGTATTCCATTTCTTAAGGCAAAAATTCATGAGGCGGGGCTTTCCTATGCCGAGGTACCACTGTATGTGTGATTACAGGAAATACGAATTCTCACTTTTCCCTGCCCTGAAAAAAAATCATAAAACATGAAACTCGGTAACAGAAGTCTAAGGGCATCATGTTTAAGCAAATCCATCGCTCATCTCCGTTTCATCGGCCTTTAATACAGTTGTCATGTAAAATTCATACGTATATTTGTGTATTTTTAACACTTTTTCATGGAGTTTAGCCCTTGACAAAAAAAACCCTATTAAGAAAATATGACTGAGTATTCCTTTAACACCAGCAGACATACAGTATAGCATTAGCACCACGCTTATTACACGCTCATGGCATCTATTAAACTGCACTAAACTACACTATATAGGTCACATATACACACAGAGACTTTGATTTTATTGTATCACACAGCACGCGTCTGTATTTTGACATTTCAGAGTTTTTAAATGTGTACTTCCAAGTAGGACTTCCTAATAGTTTCTCAGGCTTCCTGAAGAACATTTTTGGCTCTGATTCTCAGTCCACAACCTGTACCTGACCCGTTTCAGAGGAATGTTTCAGAAAAATGGGAGGGAGGAAATGAGGTTGCTGTCACAGATTTCATTAATTTAATCTACATCGTTTAATTGAATTTAATATGAAGGAAAGAGTGATGGCTCAGGACTTTTACACTGTACTGTATACCCACTGTCTTTCAGTTAGTTTCTCTCCAGCCTTTCCCTTTTTTTTTTTTTTTTTTTCAATTTACTGTTTTCTTCCACATCTAATTTAGAACGTACAGTACAATTAAAGTTTCAGAGACAGAAAAAACAACAACATTTCATTCCAGTTTATTTGTGTTCTTACAGCTGATAAAAGAACCAGATTTATAATTTCAGGTCAGTAAAACAACTTTTCCTCTATGCCTGAAAAAAGGGTTAGTGATAGAGATGAGATACTGTAATATGGTAAAATGAAGTAAGGGAATAACGAAGAAAGAAAATTGAAAAGCTTTGGCTGGTAAGAGAGCAAATTAAAAACGGATGATTGAGTAAGGCAGGCAGTCCTCTCTAAACTTCTGAACGTTTGGCTAAAATCAATGGATGAATTTCTGTAAGGCACTAAAGTGACCACACTCAAGATACAAACATATATATACACACACACACACACACACACACACACACACTAATTAATTTTTAAACTGTACATGGAAAGGGGGGAGACATTACAAGAAAATAGGACTATTTCATAAACATGGACTACAAAAAGTCTTCCTTTTAACAAACATAGAGATCTAAACCGCTTCAGTAGTTCTGCTTCAGGGTCAGTAGTCTTTTAAACAGTCTCTTTGGACTGTGGGATGAAACCTGAGTACCCGGAGGAAACCCACCAAGCACGGTAAGAAGATGCAAACTCCAGGCACACAGAGACGGGAATCGAGCCTGGCCGGGAATCGATCCCGGACCCTGCAGTTGCAAGGTGACAGTGCTAACCACTACACCACCGTGCCGCCCTCTACAGCTTCAGTACAGGCCTTTGCTCTTTTTCAGGTTTAACTGCTGCAGCTCTGGCAAAGAGTTGTAGTCTTTCCTTTTCATTCCTAAAACCACCTGCAAACAAAAACATTCTGCTTTATCTCGTAAACCCCAATACTGCATTCACATCACATGGAAGTAACCATGATTATTAACTTTCACATTCAAAAATAATGCTCATGTCCATGTCTAAGTTACTTCTATGTTTTAGTAATTTTTGGATCTTTCTCAATGAAGAGAGAACAGGAGGCATGAGCGGGTATTTATGTGAAGAAGTCGAACTCTTAAATGAGGAATTCCAACTGATTAATGCTAGATAATGTAAAAAAAAAAATTAGAACATAAAATGCAAATCAATCAATGCATGGCCATTCTCAAGTCTGCATATTTTATCACTTGTTCTCCTTTAAACATTACTATAGGAGTTACGAGTCAAAATTTGGAACCTTGAAACACCTTGTAGTTCAGCAGCACAAACAAGGGGCATGTAAGCTTTTTTTTTATCGTATTTTATTTATTTCATTTTTTGTGTGTGTGTTTCAACCACATTTCCTCTATATAATTTACTCACTGGATGGACCTGAAACCTGAAGCCTATCCCAGAAGACTTAGGTGGGATACGCCATCGCAGGGACACACACATACTCACACTCACACGCTCATTCACACACTACGGGCAATTTGGGAACGCCAATAAGCTGCAAACCGCAAATTCGCCTAATCTGCAGGTCTTTGGACTGTGGGATGAAACCTGAGTACCCGGAGGAAACCCACCAAGCACGGTGAGAACATGCAAACTCCAGGCACACAGAGACAGGAATCGAGCCTGGCTGGGAATCGATCCCGGACCCTGCAGTTGCAAGGTGACAGTGCTAACCACTACACCACCGTGCCGCCCTCTATAATTTAGTTTTGGAAAATTCCCATCCACTTGCCAGCTGCCCTTCTGTGCTCACAGACCCCCACGATGGTCTCACTGTGATTGACAGGAGACATGGTCATGGTCAATTATGCTTTCTTGAAATCCTGGCCACACATGGATACGGCATTGTCAGGATTCAAACTCATAATCGAATTAAATCCTAGATAAAAGAAACACTACAGATTTTTTGTATATCTTCTTCTTCTTGAGTTTTCTGTCCTTAGACAGGTCCGAGATTCCAAGTCCTCCATCGTTTTCTGTCCAACGCCAATTT
>JAQQZT010000008.1:5850314-5865476 GCA_030068275.1 Clarias platycephalus
TGTGTGTGTGTGTGTGTGTGTGTGTGTGTGTGTGTGTGTGTGTGTGTGTGTGTGTGTGTGTGTCTGTGTGTGTGTAAAAAGCTTTTTTTTGTTTTGCTTTTAAACAGAGAAAAAAGAGAGACTGGAAATTATTTTGTTGTAACATACATGATAACAGGAAGTAACTGTTTTATAAGTTTTATTATACTATGGTTTAAATTCTTCATGAATAGTCCATTTTAGAATATAATTGAATATTACAATAGTATAGTGGAGGTTTTTATAATACAGTGAAACCTTAGATTGTGAGTAACTTGGTCTACGAGTGTTTTGCAAGACAAGTAAAAAAAATTTATAATTTAACTTAAAAAATATGCAAGGTTTTGAAATACAAGTAGTACGCATGCACTTGGTCTGCTGAGCATCACATGATCACAACAGAGCCAAGCGTTCTTCTCTTTCTCGTATACTGTTTACTATAGCATGTGAGGACACAAAGCATTTTTCAATTGTTCGTCCAAGCGTAGTAACCATTCTTTAGTAACTGTACTGCAACAACGCCCCCGTGAGGAAAAAGGTTAAAAAGGCTGTAGCAGTGAAAGAGATGAATCTGTTTAACAACAAGGCAACGTCACATTTCTGCGAAATCCTCAAAAGGAGGCAAAAGCTCTCCTCAAACGGCAGTGATTCCGTTTAGGTGTGTGTGTGTGTGTACGTGCATGTGTGTGCATGAAAGTCACACACTTCTCTCTCGTTTCACACCGGCTACAAGTCTTTTCACAGGTAAAGTGCAGGTTGATTATTTTTATTTTTACTTTATACTTTGTATTAATCATTTTTATATGAATATTTTTGGGTTTTGGAATAAATTATCTGAGTTTCCATTATTTCTTATAAGGAAATTTGATTTGATATACATGAGTGCTTTGGATTACAAGCACGCTCCCAGAACCAATTATGCTCACAGTCGAAGGTTTAACAGTATTATTATATTTAAATATTATAGGTGAGGGATGCCAACTGTCCTGTGGAAAAAATATATATATTTTACAGTATTGTGAATTTTTTTTACTTAATGAGTCACTAGAAATACTTTTTCAATTTCCCGAAAATTATTTTATTCCAGCACAGACTTAAGTGTTACAGGAAGAAAAAAGAAAATAAAAGCTTCAGGTTATGCATGAAAAATAAGAAGCAAATTTTAAGTTTGTGCCCAAGTTCTCAGAAGAACTGGTTCTACAAAATGCTCAGTCCTTTCCACAATTGCACATCAAGCATGAAACAAATTAAATTTAAATTTAAACAAGTTAAATTTAGTCTTTTTTTAAGCAGATGCAGCACTACTGTTTCTGTTAACTGAACCTAAAGGATATTAAGTACCTCATGATACAAAATGCAGAAAAAAGCCCTGAAGCTCCACTCAAAAAACTTACTTTAAACAGGGACATCTTGGCTGCAACACTCATCATGGCTCTCTCATCCGTCTTCACGTCCGCTGAAAGAGAAGAAAAATATACAGATTAGTTTTGGAAACGAAAAGTGAGATCATTTTGTGCAGAAATTCACTTCCTGCCTTAAGGTGCACCATGACTGTGCCTTCTGCTACATCATTGAGACATCTGTTATTCTTACACACACACACACACACTATTCCCCATATGTAAGCTTGATGGACACGTAAACCTGTATTGTCATACTCTGACTAACACTTGAATCATTTGGCTCTGGCCGTTTTGAACAACTTCCTTTGAAAAACAGTACCCAAAACACACACCCACATACTTTATGATTGTGGTAGCTATAATCGTCACCCCACCACCCTGACCTTCCCCCTTACACACACACTGCACACACACACACTGATCTGTATATCATCTATTGTATGTACAGTAAAAATGCATTACTGTATTTTACTGTCTTCACTTTACAACAGATAAAATAATTAATTTATACCTTCCTGGTCAAAAATTAAGAAGGGTCAAATTATTAGTTTGCATCAAACAAAAAAACAACTAAGGAGATTTTTAAATACTGGAACTAAGTTACGATGCCTTCAACACATTACAAATATCTGGAAGGATAGTGCTGAGCCGTCAAACTTGTGGAAAAATTGCAGTCAGAAAAGAAAAAAAAAAAAAACATGAATAAAGATCACTTAAACACTGTGTAAAATTGCATGTTAATAAAATGAACATAGCTATGGTTTTCATTGTTGAATTGTAAAAGTAAGAGCATTTCTATACTGTATGTACACATTGTGATGAGAACTGGGATTAAACAGCTGTGTAGCCATAAGAAAACCACTTGTTAGTATGACTAATCAGAAAAAAAAGGTTTCGGGCCTCCGAGTGGCGCAGTGGTAAAGCGCTCGCCCTATCATCCGGAGATCGCTGGTTCGAACCCCGGGTGATGCTGTTACCTCTCACAGCCGGAGACCTAGAGAAAGCTGATTGGCCGAGCTCTCTCAGAGGCATGAGAGGTACTTTGTGCTCCCACATTAATCACGGCTCTACAGCCAATCAGGGGCGTCTGTGAGCTCGCGAACGCGGAAGGAGCGGCTAGCGCTTTCCTCCGAGTGTGTTACTCCGCCCCTAACGGTGCGTGCGTGAGCAAGCAGTTTGAAAAGATGCGGTCACGCAGTTCGGAGGAAACACGTGATAGTCTTCGGCCCTCCTGGCTGAGTGGTAGTAGTAGCCTTAATGTGGGAGCCCCCTAGTGACGGGGAGGAATTGGCCACGACTAAATTAGGGAGAAAATCGGGAAAAAAAAAGTTTCGATTTGCTGGGTATCATAAAGATTAGACTTCGGAGCAATGGAAAAAGGTCATGTGGTCTGATGAGTTCAGAGTGACCCTATTCCAGAGCGGCGGGCGCGTCAGGGTAAGAAGGGACGTTCATGAAGCGATGCACCCGTAATGCAGTGTCCACTGTACGAGCCTCTGGAGGCAGTGTTATGATCTGGGGTTGCTTCAGTTAGTCAGGTCTGGACTCAGCAACGTTATGCGGCAATAAAATGAAGTCATCTGATGATCTGAATGTACTGAATGACCAGGGAGCAGGAGGAATCATTTTCACACATGACCTGGACACCACATAAAACTATTTGTTTGGACTTGAATTGGACTTTGGAGAGAAACATGAATGTGTGAGATTTATTTCACTTAGATTTATCTTAGTGTTAAAAAAATACCTATTAAAACCCACCATAAAAATTAGCATATACATACAGTATATGAATATTGTACTTAAGGAAAAATAGACAAATCAGTGCAATTTTAATTAGACTAGAATACACATACTGTACAGTATTGTAAAAAAACAGGTAAGTAATAAATTACTTTCCGTCAGGTTACTGTTTTATAAAGTGTTTCTTTCTTCTTTTTACTGTATGAGCTTATACAGTAGCTACAATGAATGTTGTGAAACCTCCAAATTATTCACTTCTTGTTTTTGACTCATAACTACAAATGGCTGTTCCCTCACCAGCTTCCATTGTTCTTTTCCTTGATGTTTAACCTAAAGTTACAACTTTACTTCTGATTGTTGCAAAGCGCTGATTATGGAGAAAACTGCCAAAAATTCCTTAAAACATTCCTTAAAAATAAATAAATAAATAAATAAATAAATAAATCCAAAATCAACACCTGACCAATTAGATCAAAGGATTCAGCTGTATAAATAACGGAGTAAAAATAAGTATTATTATTTTATATACTAATGATATAAAACAAAAACAAAAAGCCAGAGTAAACTTCAAAAATTGCTTTAAAAAGTAAAAAAAAAAAAAAATCATGACATGAGTCATCAACCTACCTCTTTACCACCTCTACATTACCTCCATGCCATGTAATTTTAATTTCTATTACATTATATACATTTTCAATTAGTGTATGTTCTAACAGCAGTTTTCATCCACAGTTTTTTCTCGTATCAGTTACACAGTACTTAACATGCACGAAACTGGATATGATGTAAATCCAACTCCAACAAATGAAGCAAGCGACTCTTACAAAGAGTCCCACATACTGTACACAGACATCCATTACACACAGTTGTTGATAAACATAAAATCAAATTTTAAATTTCATGTTCACCATCTACAAACGTACTGTATAACTTTTCCCCAGCACAGTAACTAACCTGACTTTTCTTGCTCTGCATTGTCCATGTTTCTGTAGAGTGAAAGAAAAAAAAAATGAGAATTAACACACTTAATACTACTACACACACACACACACACACACACACTCACTCAGAGACACATAGAGGACAGTACAAAGGCAGACACGCAGAAGCTCCTCAACCACAAAAATAAGGGAGATGCAGGCACACACGTCATCTGGACCAAAGACAAGATGATTTCACGTTGATTTTATGACCTTGCTGCTTCCCTTTAGGAGGTCTGACACACACATTCACTCTCTCTTAGACACACACACACACACGTCTGTACAGGTTGAAGCAATGACATAAGTGTAACATTTAAAGTGATGACCTCTCGATAGGTGGGAGGGAGAGAGCTGTGTAAAACAGAAACAGAAGCTTCCCAACATTTTTTTAAAGACGAAGTGTGTAACATGTTTTAGCCTTTTTTTTAGCAAAAGCTTTTTAAACCTGTGCATATATTTATAAAGTACAATGTTTAACATCAGTTAATTTGACCTTGTTAGGAAATCTGCTCTGCAAGTGAGAAGGAGGAAATGTGCAAAATACATAAACAGTGTCGTATTTTCCAGACTATTCTCGAAGCAACAACTCAATATGATTCCTTTATGTATTAGGATTGTTACAAGTTGTACGTTTATTAGTGACGTTATTTGTGCTACTTCACCAAAATTAATAAAACATAATGACTTCTTCCAGGAATCAAGATCAGCACTGAAGCAACTTCAACTCAGCAAACAACACGCCAAATGTATATATACAGTACCAGTCAAAAGTGTGGACACAAGTTTGGATTTATTTTCCACATCCAATACTGGATTTTTTTTCAAAACTATGAAATAACACATATGGCATTAGATAATTAAGTAATAACAGCATTCAGTTGTTATTTATAAGACACAAAGGTCAGCTATTCTGAAATAGTTCTTGCAAGAACAGTTTTGTCAAGTGCATTTGCTAAACCATCAAGCACCAGGATGAAACCGGCTCTCATGAAGACCTTCCCAGGAAAGCAAGACCTAAACGTACCTCTGCTGCAGAGGAGAAGTTCATTTAGTGTCACCAGCCTCAGAAATCACAGATTAACAAACAGCACCTCAGATTAGAGTCATTATGAAGGATTTACAGAGCATACTGTACATAAGTAAGTAGCAGATATATTTCAATATTAACTGTTCAAAGGAGATTATTGCGTACTTTGGACGCCAGTATTGTTTTACAGCGTAGAAAGAAATACGAATCAGGAAACACCATGGAGTTAGAAGGTGTGTCCAAACTTTTGAATGGTCGTCTACCCTAAGTAAGTGCCAGGCAATAATATGTATCCTGCATACCTTTTAATGCCAAGTGATTGCCTTGACCTTTATTATAACAGCTTGTTATAGGGTTTGTGTGTGAAAGTTTGAGATTGAGATTAGGTGGTCATAAACTACAAATGTTCTGTAGATTTACCTGTGCTTAGAACTCTCATCTAAAAACCTCAGGAAAGTAACTTGATTTTGAAGAATATTTTTTTGTTACAGCACTTCCAGGAGTTTGTCAGTAACTCTTTTGCCACAGGATATAATGGAATATTTACCAAAATGTCAATGCAAATAAAGTATAGACTCCCCGATGATTACAGAGAACAGTTTCTCCAATAGGGCTCCTTGGGGTTAAGTCAAGTTTAGCCAGGGGTCTAAATTACATTTTGTTGGTGCAAATCACAGCTGTCTCTTTTAATAGCTTTCACATTTAATAAAGAATCTTTGTCGGTTTTTGCATGATTGATTGGGACTGAACAGGTTTAATCCAAACCACACCTTTTTAAAAACAAATAGGCCAGACTCTCATGGCTGAAACAGAAAAGTGTGTTTGAACTGCGAGTTTGAATCCTGATAACGTCAGAGCCACACAAGCCACGCAGGTGCAGGGGCGGGGTGTGATTAATGCTTTTTTCTAAGTGTGTTATGTTGCCTCCTAATGGTGCATGAGCAACTGTTTGTCTCAGTAGAAGCCCTGCCTGATTCCTAGCTGTCATTTGGTCTGCAAGAACAATGAAGACAGGTTGTGAATTGCCTGCTATTACATTAGGGAGAAAATTAGGAAGAATACTCCTACAATACAATAATATTTCAATAATTCATACTACATAGTGTTCACCCTGATACTGACTGAGATGTGCCTTAATATCTGCTTATATTTCTAAACCTGACGCAGAGAATGCAGGGAATTCATCTGAAACTCATGAAGCTTGAGCTGGAGCTTACCGTCGTACTGTAATATTTATATTGCCACACCTCTACATGTAAAATATGAAAATTATTATTATATTAGGAAATGCTTCCATCATGTTCCTCAGAACAATGCATCACTGTTAGTGTGTGGTGTCTGTAGATGAATAGCTCCATTACTCCTCACCAAAAGTGAAATTAAAATCTAATTTATCCAACTACACCTATTATTTATCTGTCATTCTTTACCTAAATGTATACATACATAATGGTTAAGACTATGTGAAGCTAACTGTTATGGACTGTTGGTTTGTGGACGGAACATGAAGCGTATTAATGACAAGCCGTGACGTAAACAGCTCTTGTCGATTGGATAATGGGTCAGGAACTATAAGTTTGTCCTTCGTATCCTTTTGGCTGACACATGGCCACATGAGAATATGTTCCATCAAAAGTTAAAAGAAGAACTTAATGGCAACACATGCAGTTTTTAAAACATGACGGGACATACCCGCAGCTGTCCTGCATCTCGGAGGCAGTGATTGGCTGCGTTCGGAAACGCTCGCTGGTTTTACGGCTCCCGGCAGCCCCCGCTGGCAGGTAGCGCCGCGTACGGCGACGACTGCCATCGGATCCTGCTTTCGGTGATGGGTCAGGGTGAGCATCGGAGCCTCCATCTTCAGGTCTGGAGGAAGAAAGTAAGTCAGAGCTAGCATTAGTTCCTCCTATCACATGTATGAAGTGTAAAGCCTTATTAGCAGAGTGCAAGTGGCATTAATAGATTTTACGGGTTAAAGCTTGTTATAGCTCATTCAGCCACAGGCGCATGTGACTTTTATTGTCAATCCTAAAGTGCATCATCTCCAGCACCAGTCCTGCACAATTAGACACGGTTACTCCCCACACTTACGATTATGAGTGCAAAGCACACACACTCATACAGTCTCTCACACACACACACGTCCATACACTTTATCAGTGGCAGCTGAGCTTGAGCATTGCTGCAGCAGGGCCCGTTTCAGTTCACCCACTGATACACGAGTGTGAAGCTGCAGCATGTCAGGGTCAGGAGGTTTTTCCGAAGCCAGCATGTTGGATGAGTCCAACACGCACTGCCTGGAGAGGGGCAACGAAGAGAAGGGGAAAGACTGAGGTGTTGGAATGGAGGCACTACAGTTATACTGTACACTGAGCTCATTATGCAAAAGGGTCATTGCAAAATTCAGGGTGATAAGGGCGACTAGCCACAAAGCAGAAAAACTGGAATTTGTACAAGTCTATTTGTCAGATCTCTTAAAAAAGTAATAACGCCCCATTCCCGGTAGGAGAATAAGGGAATAAGTCTTTCAAACTGTTATGCGTATGTCCGTAATAGATATGTCTTGATACATTTTAAAGTATGTATTCTTGACCAATTTACAATAAAAAGAAAAATATGAAAAAATAAATAAAATAAAACGAAGGAATCCCTTTAATTGAGGTCCAAAAGCCACCCAATACCAGCAATGACCCAAAAGAGGGATGCAGAAAGAACGATTCAAGAGCATGTACTAAGTACACTGGAGCGTAACAAGAGAAATGAAGAAGGAAGAGGAGTGATGCAGTTCAGTGGAAGGATGATTAAAAAACAGAAAGGAAGTTAATGACAAGTGACAGAAATGGATATAGAGGCAAATTAAACTCAAGAGTTTTTTTGGGGGAAAGACAAAAAGACAGCACTGACAGAGTGAGATGATGGACATGAAAATGAACAGCAAGACGTCAAAATATAATTAAAGAAAGCATTTTACAAAAAAAAAGAAATGTTTGAATTTCTTTCAAATTCAAAAAGAAAGACTAAAGAAAAAAAAAAGACCAGTTTTGGATTGTGCATCACCAAGCACTTACAGACTTACTGTAGTAACACAAACTTTTACATACAAGTAATAGAAGTGAGTATTACAAAATGTTTACGCTAACAACATTAATGTCAAACTCCACCGTATAAGCAAAAAACATATCCGGTTATGGTTGCAGATTTCAATTTTAATGCATGTAATTACCATTTTAGCTTTTATTTGTTTTTAAAAAAGATAATAATAATTATAATTCCAGATTGAGAAACTCAACATGTTTGACTAAACTCCCACAAACATGGCTGTGTAAAATATCACAATGACAAATAATAATTACATAAAATTCACAATGATAGTGCACATTTAAAAAAAAAAAAAATGCTCTCTTAACTTTTTATTATTAGCCATGCTCAAATACTCAAACCAAAAGCATTAGATCATCATTCAGTGCCCTGAAAATAAAGATGAAAACAGTTATAGACTTCCATTTTTAAAACAATTATGCTGAATTTAACCAATTGTTACTAAAGGTTATTGTACTGCTAATGTGTCAGTAGAGTTGACGAAACTATGACAAATGTCTTGTACTTGGAAGTTCCCTTTTCCTGAAATGCTTCCCAATAATGAACCAAAAAGACAGAATATGTTAAGCAAAATCCACAAAAACATAATATAGTGGCTGAGAAAATGTGTTAAAAGTAAACTTAAGGAAAAAAAATTAATAGATAATTGAGTATTCGTCCTTTTATTGTCTTTGGGTACTTCTCAAAGCACCCTGAGAGACAGATCAGGAAACACTTCATTGAAGATTATAAGAGATCCTACAGTATGTCAGTGTGATCAAGTGTTGACTGAAACAACACTTATAGGCTATGAAGGTTCTGTTTGAATGACCAGACTCTTCTGAGCTAACTAAAAGTACTGTTTACAACCAGGAGTGAGACACAATGTGGTCTTTTATCTTCTGGCCCATCCACCATGAGAGTTGATGTTTTGTGCAGGCTGAGATGCTTTTCTGCTCACCATGTTTGCAGAGAGTTGTTATAGACAGAAACATATTATATCCTTTCTGGCAGCTCAAACCTTTTTTTTTTTTTTGTACCAATCCGTGTAAATCCCGGGAGCTCAGAAGTTTCTGAAATACTCAAACGATACCATCAATATCAACATTTACCATGATTAAAGTCATATTCCTTTATTCTAATATCTGAAGTGAACATTATCTGATTATTTATTTATTTATCTGTTTATCTATTTTTTTGGGAGGAGGGACTAATCATCATGACGATATGTGTAAATGTAAGAATAATTTTGTCTAGTGTGAAACTTGCAGTCCCACATATCTAAATTAAATAATAATTCATACTCAATTTATTATATTTGAATCATTAAAAAAAAATCTCCACAATCTGGAGAGTGTGATGATCACCTGTTCAGGTTGGCCTTCTCGGGTTTAGCATCTCTGTGGTATCCATTTGACAGTTTAGGCTCTTCCTCAACCGCGGCTTTGCCACGTGCCATCACGTCCTTGTTAACTCCACGTAATTGGCTCCTGTCAGAACAGGTGGAATCATGGTGTGCGCCATGGCCTTCTCTCTCCCTCTTTGACCACTTGGATGGAAGCTCCTCATCCTTGTTTCCGTAGCGCTCCGCCAGTTCTCGCCTCCTTTCAGCTTTGTATCGTGCGATCCTCTCGGCCCGGGACTCTGTCGCTGAACTTTCCATCTTCCTGTCTTGGGAGCCTTAGCGCGTTCTGCTGCAAGCTCTTCTAATAGGACTTCTACTGACCCTGGGGTCTAGTTAAGCTCCTAACTTCAAAGAGAGGGGAAAAAATTGGAGGAGTCAGGACCGCAGGAAACCAATCAGGAGCTGGGAGAGGAGCTGGCTCTGTTAATCAGACAGCCGTCTACCATTGTGGTCGCTCCTTTGAGGACGCAACACTGTTGAGAAATCAGAGAGTCTGCGGTTAATCTCATCATCTGACATTCATCATCTATTAGTCTCCTGAGATGATGAGAAATCATTCGGATCACTGATCGACACCTAATCAACAGGAGTTGTGTTCGCTTTCTCTCACACTCACACACACACACACACACACACACACACAGCAAGAAAACCTAGTGACTGTATTCCTCACTGGGATCATTAGCACACAGTTCAGTGCTTAAGATAACCGTGTCCACCTGTTAAACACGTCAGCTATAAAGATTAGCTCCCACTTCAGTCTATTCTCAAACCAGCATGCCATCTTAAGAGAACTGTGCATCTCTAGTGCTGTAAGATGACCTGGTTTGATTTGCTGCTCTAGCATCTGGGATTCTCCCCTTGCACTGTAACTCAAAACCTCTGACACGCGGGAGCAACTCGGCAACCGCGCGCAGCACAGACTGCCCTCTATAAACTCAGCACTTTAACAACGTTTCACTAAAGAATACAGTCTGGTTTGTTTGTATACTTGTGTCGTGTGCTTTTAATGGTCTGTTTCTATATGGCACAGAACGTGGCACAGGACCAACACGTGCAACTGACAAAATATTACGAATTCTATATTCAAAACCACAATGTGTTACTATGTGTTTATTAAATGTATAAAAGGTTAGAGTTAGGACTGCATGATTTTATTGAAAACTAACTAAATAAATAAAAATCACACTGTGATTATTTTTTACACATTTCGGTTGCAGTTTCAACTGCAAGATGTAAATATTAATTGTACTATTTTGTATGTATATTTATCACCTCAAACATATTTAAAAATAAACAAATACGTGTATTATTTACACACTTTACATACATTCCCTATCTATTTGTTTGTTTATGCACATAATACCTGTAATAAATTGCAGCTATTTGCAGTTAAATAACTGCACTGGTCCATACTGCAAGCTTGATTTGTATCAGATTAACTGTGCAGCACTAATTACTATGGACAATAACATGATCTGTTTTTTTTCTTTCTTTCTTTTTACACCAACCCAAGGTCAAAACTTCAACTAACCACCTAAAAATATCTGAAAAATGTTTGGAGCATTCTTGTTGTAAATCAAATTTTTGAAATAAACAACACATCTAACTATCTTTTAACTATCTTTAGTCAGTGTTAATGCATGACTAATATTAACTGCATTAATTAATTGATGCATTTGTTTTGAAAGTTAGTTCAGTGATTTTTTTTTAACTGCAATAGTTTGTCGTAGAATACAAACTTTACAATCTTTGTTTAGAGGATAAAACCGTGCTTGTTTCAATTTTTAGCTTTGAACCGTCTGTTTTGTGTTTCATATAACTTTACATATAGTATATGCAAAGTATTATATTATAATTATCTAATTTTTGTTTTGATTCATTTATCTTTATCTACATAATCTTTATTGCATATTGTTTTGCATTACACAAAAAGCTCAATTTTCTTTAAATAAGGTGAGGGTTTTCCTATGTACTTTCAAATGTAATTATAAACTAAAAACGGAATTTGGTATAGCCGGTACAAAATAAAACCTTAAAAAGACAACAATGTGTTAAATATTAATAATATATTGTGAAACACTAGTTCTCTACACCGCTTATCCTGTACAGGATCACAAGTGGCCTGGAGCCTATCTCAGGGCATTTGGGGCACAAAGCGATGGGGTGCCAGTCCATCATGGGGCACAAGCATGCACACACTTACAGTACACACTCTTATACACACTACGGGCAATTTTAAACCACCAACTATCCTAATCTGTAAGTCTTTGCACAGTGGGAAGAAACCAGAGTACCCAGAGGAAACCTACCAAGCACATGGAGTACACGCAAACTGAAGGCAGGACTGGAACCCTTAACATGGAGGTGCGAGGCCACACTGCCAACCACTTCAAAAAGAAGTTTCATACATGTTTTACCACTGTTAATTTTGGTCATTTTAATAGTGATGGCCAACCTGTGAAACCCAATAAACCATATTTATTAGTTTGTTTATTGACCAAATTAGAGTTGGATGCTATCACAAAAGTATATCACAATACCTTCCATTTTTAAGAATAACATTATTACAGTATATATAATAAATAACTTTGATAACAAATTGACAAAGAGCTTGACAATACATTTATTTACTACTACTACAAAAAAATTTTGTTTTCTAAATTTTTTGTTGTTTTCTAGATTACCACAGTACTGATGATATGTTATGTTCATATCGGCAGAAACTCCAAATCATGATCCTTGAATTTTATGCTAGTATTTCACAAAAAAAAATAAAATAAATACTGCTGTCAGTCAACAGTCAGCTGTAACATGAACATCCCATAACATAACTTTTCCAATGCCACAGCTGTGCAAAACAGTATGATACAAGTGTGTGAATTCGTGAGACCTAATGGCATCTGGGCAGCGCAAAGGCAGAGCGATGTCACAAAGGCTATTTTAGAGTCCTTTAGTCATATTAAAACAAATTTAATGACTGATCCGGCCTAAAACAGCATACAGAGATGTATTCAGCTCACAGGCTCTACATACACAGCCACACAGTTTCCCATGGCTACTTGGTCTCCAGTCCACAGCCAAGACACAAACAAAGCTGAGCTCCAGGAACCGTGAATAAATAATGACATCATGACCTTATCAGACACTCTGTACCATGGGCAGAGCACGGTGAAGACGGATGTCTCCGAGATGAAGTCAAAACACAATTTCTGTTAATATTAACCTAATATATCTTATAGTCAGTATACCACAATAGATTTGGTGTGTTTGCATGTGTGAGTGATGTGTGTTTAACAGCGGGTGTGGAGGCACCAGGCTTCGGCTGCTCCCAAACACCTAAACTGTTAACGTCAGCATTCCAGCTTTTCCAAGCTCTGAGCTGAAGCACAATTTGCTTTAAAAAGCAGACTATAAAACAGAGCTGGCTGCACCTGGTACGGTTTATGGTCATGAACAGTGTTTTTTTTTTTCCCCCAAAGCCAGAGAACTTTTGGCACCCTGAAAGCAAATCCTGATCCATAATTAATTTGATTAACTCGTTTGATGAGAGATAAAAATTCCAGTGGAGTTAGGTTTATTATCATAGTTATTATTACCCCACAGTTCTGCCGATGCCCTAAAATATGATTGGTCAGAAGGTGCTGAGTAATTTATTTATAACAATCTCTCAGACAACAGTGTCAGACGTATCTTAAATGATAGTTTTATATGAACTAGCCATTTCTGATACATTTTAGGTTTTTAATAGTAACAATGAATTCAAAGTGTACTCATATGGCAGATACACTGCATAATTTAAGCCTAATAATAAACTGTTTAAAACTTTATTTAGCAGAAAGAAGAAAGACAATCATTGAAATGATTAGGCTTTCTGTAAAAAGTGGCTTATTTAATATTTATGGAAGCTGTTTGAGTCAATTAGTTATTAGTAATCATTGCCGAAATGAGTCATGCACCAATGCAGTGGTGTGATGTGACACAACAGACAGCAGCCTTATTGTTACCACCTGTAACATGATTAATTTCCTAGAACTGCTCGTCCCATCATGTATCCAGCCAGTATTAAAATTAAGAGAGAAAGAAACAGTGAGAGTGAGACAGCAAAGCAGTGTGATGAGTCTGATGGATAATATTACCCTGAAGGCTTCAACACTCACACTTATGGGGGAAAATTTTCTCTAATCCCTAAACGGTTTAAGGGTTCATTGGTAATTAACAGTTCTTAGGCTTTAGTCTTGGAAAGGGTTCTGCCTTTAACACCTTGATTTTGTAACAGTTCTACTAAAGAGTTTATTAAAGGTTCTCTCTTCTAATGTTACCAAGAGTATGTTATTGGTTTATATCTCGGATCAGTTACATTTAAATCATTCATCCAGGAACAATCATACACAAATACAGACACCCCTAATTTCCGTTGAGAACAGTGTGCTACAGTTCGCCAGCCGTAAGTACATGGTTACTGTATGTTGCTAATCACGTATCATGTTTTTAGGAGCTTTACATAAAAGCTCCTAAAGGGTTAAGGGCCTTCCAAACAGTTTCATGTTCACTTCCCTATTATCTAATACTAGACACCACAATATATTATAACGTCTGCTCCAGAGTTATTGGCACCCTTTGGTAAAAAGTTTAAAGTGGATTCCAAATTGATTATCAGGATTATCCTTGCATTATGAGACAACACACAGACTAGTTCTGAGCAATTGCCAGTTCTATGTGCCAATAATTGTACTAACACAAACCTTCTAGTAAACTTGATGCCCATCATAGGAATTATGACTTCAACTTCGACCTTCCCAGCAAAGTCATTATCTACTTCCGGGTCACCACACTAGATCAATCTGAATATTTGAGCATCTAATTATTTTAATTTGGAACAGGTTTAATTTGGAGCTGGATGCCCTATCCTGACACAACTTCAAACTTTATCCAGGCTTTGGCACTGAGGCTGCCCCGACTTGGTGGTTGTTCCCCATTAGAGGGCCGCACCCTGGTCTTCCACAAGTAAGGCGGAGATCCAGAGACAGAGATGGGGCAAACCTGATAAAGTATGTTCATTCATTTGAAGAACGGTACACATACATACTGTAGAACTATAGATAGCTAATGAGATGATTAAGGGGACCAGAAAAGCACACAATAAATATCAAAAATACATAGCATGTGAATTGAGTGACAAGTCGGAATAGCGTTTTTTCAATCATTAAATTGTTATTAGGCAATTTAGTCCTGGCAGGCGGTACCACCAACAAACTCCCCTTTCCAGCTCTGCGATTTAACACCAACATGAAATTCCCTCTTATTAAACAACAACAACTTTTAACAGCTCTCTATGCAAATAAATATTTATGTAAATCTCCCTGGCGTACACTGCGGGGGAAAAAAGCCCTTCCAGCTTTTTGTAGACTTTCAACTGTTTTCGTAAAAATCCATCATACTCTAGATATCAACATGCCCGCTGTATGTTAGACTAAGGTTATTGTAAGTCTATATAGTGTCTCT
>JAQQZT010000008.1:5876245-5897199 GCA_030068275.1 Clarias platycephalus
TTTTGATTGTGTAAAGCTGCTTTGCGACAATGACAATTGTTAAAAGCGCTATACAAATAAAATAGAATTGAATTGAAAACAAATAAGTGGCGGTACTTTAATAGAAATTTGCTTTAAAGGGTTTCCTAGGACTGCAAAGGAATCACACACATTTTTTCAATTTCAAATTCATCTTTTGATCATCAAATTCACTGACTTATAGATGTGGACAATGACTTATATTGTTTTTTTTAATGTATTTTATTTTCAATAATTTTGAAAAGTGCCATGTTAATCTTAATACAAACATACACAGCATGTTAAAATAAAGATCTACAGTACTGAAACAAGTTTTCCTTTATCTTTTCACAATCTAAATTCCATATAAATGGATTAGTATAGTTACATATTATTGAAAACTGAGACTGATAGAGCAGATTTATGTTAGAGGATTATGTTCCATGCATGTTCTTGTTTAAGTGGTTTGTAATGTGTCTTCGTGCTGGTACTGGAATCAGCTCGGGATGAGCACAAGTCTTAATGATTACTGGACTTTCTTAGTGTTGTCATGTTTAAGTTTCTTTCTAAGTGCTTCAACATCTACGTAAAGGTTGCGGTTGAGAATGGCAGAGGCGCAGACCATGGCTCCTGCGATGGCCCCGGCAAAACCACACAAAAACACATCTTGGCCTAAGAAAAAATGCACACGGACAGAAAATAAGCAGGATAACAGAGGACCAATTAACTTATGCAGCTCACACACAAATACATACACACCTGTAAGGAGGAGGTTTTTGACTGGTGTTTGTGGTCTGATGTTGATACAGACATCTGGACTAAAGCGCCAAGTGCCATGGTCAGTTCCATAGATCTCTCCTTTAGCAGCTGCTAAATAGTGCTGATTAGTGATGGGTGTGCCGGCGTCCATGAACTCTATCTGAGAGTAACAGAGACAGAAAGAGAGAATGAAGATCCCTGTTTGTCTGTTTCTGAACTCAGCAGATCTTTCAAATGGAGATTTTAAAGAACTTAAAGTCCATACCTTGTCCTTGATCTTGGGGAATCTCTGAGTTACCATTTCCAAAACAGAGTTAATGATGGTCGCCTTAAGTTCTTTATAATCGATCCCTCTATTTTTGACTTTGTCATCTTTCCACTCCTCAAACCATGAGTATGGGGCAAAGCTGACCACAGTCAGAGTGGATTTACCTGCACAAGATACAGACTTCATCACTATTCTGGAGTTAATAAAAATTTACCCCAGTGAAAAATACATGAGAAGGAAAAGTTATCCATATTGTGCTAGTTTGGAGACTAGAAAGAAAGAAAGAAAGTTATGAAAAATCCCCAGTTATTTTGGATGTAATCCTTAGGTTATGAAGAGCAAAAAATGTACCTTGTCCTCTACAACTTCTACTCCTACATAAACCAATTAACATTACAGTTGTTTAATTACTGAAATTAGACCAGAAGTCTTTACAGCTCATCGCAATTGTATGGAAGGGAAGGTTATTTATGACAGGTGTTCACATCAAACCGGGACTTGTGATTGTGCAGAATAACACAAAACTGCTTGCTTCGAGTCTGAAACGCTGGCCTCCCGGGATGTCCTTTAGTAGCCCAAACAAGTGGAAATGGCTTGGTGCAAAGTCAGGGCTGGACGGGGGATGTGGCAATAACTCCCAGTGGAGTGTGTAAGTGGTGTTGGTGAATTATTTTGTGTTCAGTTCTCACGAACAAATGTGTCTCTTCTGCAAGTTGCTGACAAGTTAATTATTCATTATAGGGTTGCGGGAGGCTTGGAGCCTATCCCAGGGGATTCAGGGCACAAGGACAAGATTAACCTAATCTGCATGTCTTTGTACTGTGGGAGAAAACCGGAATACCTGGAGGAAACCCACCAAGCATGGGGAGAACATGCAAACTCCATGAACACAGACCAGAGGAGGGAATCGTAACCCTAAATTTCCAGTTTGACATAAACACCCCTCGTACAAAATACAGTCTTAAAGTTGTTTTAAGCACTAGAGCATGCTAACTGTAGTCACTTACAGCAACGAGTGTACGGTTGTACCCTGCAAAGAACTTAGTAATTACTCAGTATGATCATAATTGCTGTACTGTATTGTTCAACCGGTAGAAACAAACATTTACAAAGTATGAACATTTGTCAAATCAACATAACATAAGCCACATAAGTGGCTTATTTAATCCTGTTATTTATAGTACCGATAGTACTTTTGACTCCTCTTTTAGCACCCTATCTAATTGTTCTTTTTTTTTTTTATTTACCTGGGCTTCTCTGCTCCCAGGTGGGATCTTTGGCAGATGGTGAGGCAACATAAATCAGAGGTATGCTTTTCACTGACTCCTCCCTCTCTCCTGTAAAGTAATCGCTAAACCTGGAGGAGGAAAAAAAACACACACATTGCTATACATATATCTTTCAACAAGTGCTCAGACAAAGATGCTCTGCATAATCATATATGGTGGACTAACACAGAACTAACACAGGAAGTTGCGGTGTACAGTAAATGAAGTCACTCACAGCTCATCAACATTATTCTCAGAGAACAACCAGTAGTTGCAGGCTCTCAGTCCCAGCTCTTCTTTTGTCCCATTCAGACCTAAAAAGATGCTGAGGCCAGCTTCTCCACGCTTCAGCATACTTAGCTGCTTGTGGATCGCTGTCACAAACGGTTCAGATTTATTAACCAGTAAACAGGAAATCATTTATATACAGTATTCTATACGACACAATTGTAATGTACTTCTGTTGCAATTATCATTTGCCCCTCTGCATTCCTTCGGTCTCCATCTCACCTGGCCAAGCCTGCACCTCTTTAGGCAGTAGCTGCTGGTAGGTGTTGAAGATTCCTGCATCGGAGATCACGATGGGAGCGTGCACATGGACCTCTTCTTGTCCCTTCATTACGCTCACCCCTGCAATCCAAACACACAAAACATAAATCTATTAAATCACATGCAGAAATACAATGATGTTCTCAATTTTTTTAAATAATGACAATCAAGATAGTAAGAATAATTAGTTATTTATAGAATGCAATTGCTATACAATAATCAGTATTTAGTATGAAGGCCTTTATTCTTCAGAACCTGCTGAATCCAGCTGGGAATAGAATCAAAAAGACATCTACAGTACTCTGTTATGACTTGCTCGATCCATGTCTGCTTGATTGCTTCATGAAAGTCATGCACAGAAAACAGTTTCTTAACCATTACTGTCTTCTTCACCATTGTCCAGCAGTTTGCTTTTGGGATTAGGTCTGGAGATGATCCAGACCATGGCTCCAGACGCTGAATACCAATCCCACATACTGTAGGCAGTTTTTCGCTAGCTCTTCAGTTAATTAGCACAAATCTTCCACCAGATATCCTAGAACAAATTAGTCAAATCACCCGTTTTCTGCACAGGGAGAATTACAACACATGGCATACATACTGTATGTTGCCTTAATACTTTTGGCCATCACTGTACAGTAGATATAGATTTCTAATGCGCAGGTAAGCAAATAATTTCCTGGGATGACATGAGCAAAAAAAAATAACCATGGTCACAATGGAACCGGCTCTTTCCTTTCTGATGCCAGATTATAAATAATTACATAATATGAAAGTCTAAAAATTAAAACGAACATGTAAAAAATGTGATAATGTGGGGGGGGGGGGAAGTCATGTGGTTATGACCGGAACAGCGGTTTTGAAGAGTGCAAATCTTTTGGGTACCCATGTGAAACAGATATGAAAATCTCATCAGAATTTAAAATTTAGTTTTCTCATCAGAAAACAAAAAAGTGCATAGACAGAAAAAAAAACTTTCAAGATTTTAAGGCTTGTGGAAGTTTCAGAGTTTATACGACATTTTTGATATTACCTATAGCCTCATTGGCGGCATTGAGCAGGATGCGATTGACTGGTGCTCTGACAAGCACGGCTCCTCCGGCCTTCTCAATGATTGGGATCATGTTATAGGCGATCTGACTGGCACCTCCTTTTGGGTACCAGGCACCGGACAGGTAGTGGCACATCAACAAACTATGCATGGAGAAACTGGCTTCTTTGGGGGGATTTCCTACAAAAACAAAAAACACCATTATTTTCCCCATGTACAGCAATTTCTTTTCCATACTTAGCTGTTAAGCTTTAATTTTTACAATCTATCTAAAAACAGATTGGGTCACTAGCAGTGTGATCTCACCGTAGGTGCCGAAGATGTAGCAGAGCACAGCCCTGAGATCTTTATTCTCTGTGAGGCTGTTCACCACGTCGGCCAGGCTGCGTGTGCCATAGTAGAAGAAGTAGGACAGGCGATTAACGATCCCTGTCCAAACCAGGAACTTGGCCACCGGAAGTGGGAGCAGCTTCAGCAGCATCATCATCCACACGTTATAGCCACATTTCTGGAAAGGACATTACATCAGAGCCTGTTTATTAGCATGCAGTGCAAAGCTATATATTGTAAAAGCCGCTGTTAATGATAATTAATCGGCACCTCCATGACAATCATGGTAGAAATTAACATAGAAGTTATACTGTAGTCTATATAAATAAAAGTGCATTGGTCAGAACTTGCTCTTTCATACTGTACATTGGAGGACCCAAAACTATCTGTCTGTCTGTATGTATGTATGTCTGTCCAGACAGATTTTGTCACAGCATCTCGCAAAGCTGGCTGGAAAGAATTTAATTTAAAAAAACTTTTGCAGTCTTTAGGTATTTCCCAGCATCTAGCGTTTTTTTGCTTTAACTCTAAAGCTATGCGTGTCACTCAACAGAGTCAATCAATGCTGATAGTTTACTGTGTATAGACAGAGTATGCGGAAGTCACAGACATGACGGTAAGCCATCAAACACCTCAATATACACACATATGACACCAAGACTCATCAGGGCTTACTCCCAAAAAATGGTACATAGACTATGAAAAACTGAACCTTGTGTCTTGAATTAAATCAAAATGTGGAGTAGAAGGGAAGTTTATGAGCAGTTATGTCCCAGATGCTGATCAGCTTTTTTTTTTTTTTTACAAACTCCTTTACTCGGTATAAAGGCGTAAAGCATAATGACGGGTACTTATGCTAGTAGTCTATAATTTTAGAAAGAAACCACCAAACCACCAAATCAATTAGTATCAACCAGAACCACACCACGGTGCTAATAAATGAATCAAAATTGCAACACAATCATTAGACTTTGATTCCTACTCTATGGTTATGTGGTAATGTAAGGGAGAGGTCAGTGGAGCAGCGTGACCTCGGGCAGTTAGTAAAAGCAAGACTGGATTTCTGGGTTACATATTTATCAGTAATTTATGCAATACATAAACCCTTTCATCCTCACTACAAAACACTGACTAACACTATATATTCTATTTATAATAGCGGACATTATAGAAATTAGACATTAGACGGCTTTCATTCTTAAAATTACATACATAAAAATAATAAATAAATATATAGTTTTAGTATTGTTGTTATTTGTTATGAAACAAAACCCACTTTATGTCATAATGTCTTTCCTTGCCTTAGTTTGTAAGCTTAATTGACACAAATAGTCAGATTGCACTGTTGTTATTTTTACGATAATGTAATACCATGTGTGAAGCCAAACCAACTTCATGTTATAATCTTTAATCATGTTATCTATCTTTCCTTGCGTTAGTTTATAGCCAGCACACTAAAAACAAACCGTATCTTTATTTTGCTGGTTTCACGTTGCCTGACGTCATTACCTAAATAAAAAACCCAACAACCTGCCAGATTTAACACTGAGTTATCTCCTGAACTTTCACACAATTATGCAATGTCCTCTGGCAATTCTCTGCTCATACTGTTAATAAAGCCAATCTGCTTTTTTTAGAGATGGGGGGAAAATCTAATCTAAAGTTTGTACTAGAACTGTTCGATCGAAATCGATTGAAATGCTGGCCTCCCAAGAACTCCTTTAATGTTGCAAACATGTGGAAATGTCTTGGAGCGAGGTCAGGACTGTGTGCGCAATAACTCCCAGCCGAGTTCCTGTAATGTGCAACTGGTGCAATGTGCAGTATGAGGTTGTGCATTGTCATGTTAAATCAGAACTGACTAACAGTACATATTCTATTCATAATAGCTGATATTATAGTCAGACATCCCAGCAGCTGCAGAAAAAAAAAACACATAGTTTAGGACAAGGAAAAAATCTTGATACCCCGTGTAAGGCAAATATTTGACCAGTTATTTGATGGACATGCAAGTAACTAGACATTAGACAGCTTTCATTCTTAAAATTACATACTGTACATCATAATCAATAAATACATTGTCTTAGTATTGTTGTTTTTTTATTATGAAACAACCCACTTCATGTCATAATGTCTTTCCTTGCCTTAGTTTTTAAGCTTACCTGACACAAATAGTCAGCACACTAAAAAGAAACTTTATCTTTATTTTGCTGGTCTCATGTTAAACCGATAGTGCTGAATAACAGAACACAGTTATGAGAGTAAAAACACCCTTTATTGATCTATATAATCCCCTGTTATACTAATGACCTTATCCCAGCGTTTCACTAATGTTTTCATAGATACCATCAAGGTAGAAAATCTTCTCGGTAAACTGAACCTATGATTGGACTTTACATTTGAAATGCTGGCCTCCCAGGAACTCCTTTTATGTCCCAAAGATATGGAAATGGCTTGGAGCAAGGGCAGGACTATATGGGGGATGTGGCGATAACTCTCAGCCGAGTTCCTGTAATATGCAAGTGGTGCAGTGGGCATTATTAAGTTGTGAATTGTTATGCAAAATCAGAAGGCCTTTGGTGATCAAACCAGACCTTTTTTTCTTTTCCTGAGAGCATTCCACTCATTGAACATTTATTGGATCGACTGCAGTGGGCTCCGAGCCACCTCGGCTGGGATCATCATTGACAGATGTACAGTCTTAGTTAGTTTATAGCCAGCACACTAAAAACAAACCGTATCTTTATTTTGCTGGTTTCACGTTGCCCAACGTCATTCCATAAATAAAAAAAGGCAACAGCCTGCCAGATTTAACATTATGAGTTATCTCTTGAACTTTCACACAATTATGCAATGTCCTCTGGCAATTCACTGCTCATAGTAAATAATAATATATTAATATATAATAATAATAATAATAATAATAATGGTCCAAACATGTGGAAATGTCTTGGACTGTGGAAATGTCAGGACTGTGTGGGAGATGTGGCAATAACTGCCAGCCGAGTTCCTGTAATGTGCAGCTGGTTACTGGTGTGCAGTATGAGGTCGTGCACTGTGATGTTAAATCAGAACCAGGTTGTTTTTTTTTATCCTGAGAGCATTCTGAACATTCATTGGAAGAAATGCAGTGGGTTCCAAACCACCTTAGTCAGGATCATCATTGAGAACCGTACATCCTTCTTTAAAACTTTGCGCCATTCAAACCTTTCACTGCAGCCAAGAGTCTCATCAGTGTATTTTGCTTAAAGTCTTTGGGTAGCTCAGTGTTTAAGGCATTGTACTATGGTTTTGAAAGGTCCCAGGTTCAAACCCCACGACAACCAAGTAGCCACTGTTGGCCCCTTGAGCAAGGCCTTAACACTCAACTGCTTAGTTGTATAATGAGATAAAAAGTCACTCTAGATAAGGGCATCTGCCAAATGAATAAATGTAAGTGTTAATCGCTTTCACACCTGCAATTACGAGTTCAAATCCTGGTTTGACTTCAACATCCCTAGAATCATCTGACCGTTAGAAACTCGTGACAGTTTAACTCACCTTAATCAATCTCATGAACTCATCGATGGCCTTCTCCTCTCCAGGGAAGCACTTTTTCAACTCCTGGGGGAAACGGTTTTTGCCACTGTAAATAGGGTAGGTACGCCTGTTCTCCGGTGGACCCAGGACCACGTGTTCATAGGGGTTTTCCATTGGTTCCCACTGTAGCTGGCCATTGGTCAGCTGATTCACTAAGCAGAGAAATGGCCCATCCTCCTCTAAAGCACCAATGTAGTGGATCCCTGAAACAGAAACCATAACACTATGGTTAACTTGAAGGAATAATACTTTCTTACAGAATCTTAAAGTTTTGTACAGACGACAGGGATTTTAAGAGTGTATTAGAAAACGTAATAATGATAGCAAAAGTTTTTTTAGAGTAGGCGTTAAACATCAATAAAAATTCATGGTATGTCACCATGTTAAATTAATTTAAAAACTTCCAACCAAAAACAAGACACTTTGGAGGTATTCTCACCAACATCAAACTCAAAGCCTTGCTCAGAGAAGGTGTGACAGCATCCTCCAGCACGATCATGTTGCTCCAGCACCAGGACCTTCTTTCCAACCTTGGCAAGCAGAACAGCGACACCCAGTCCACCAACACCACTACCGATCACAATAGCGTCAAGGCCCTGAGGGACTCTGCTAGCCAAAAAGCCTGTGGATAGGAAAAAAAATTAATTTAGAGGTAACAGGGGTGGCAAGGTACCCATGATGGGTCTATGAAGAATTAGCAAAATGTTTTTTTTGTTAATATTTATTAATTATTAGCATGACTGACTGGTACTGTAGGTTGAACCAAATGGCTTAGAGCCATCCACTCCATTTCATTTACCTCACAAACCTCGTTAATTGAATAACAAGTAGCCGAATGTGTAAAAATTACTAAAAAGTAAAATCTGTATAATAGGTCCTCTTTGAACGTCTTTATAAAGTGTAGTATGCCAAGGAATGGAGTCACACAGGGTTAAATGTTTGACACCATTGTGAGCTGATTCACCCCCTCTCTGTACACCATATCATTATTGTTGATGAGTCTCTTAACTGTGGTGTCGTCAGCAAACTTGGTGTAGTGTTAAACTGTACTTTGCAGCAAAGTCATGAGTCAGCAAGGTAAACAGCAGTGGGCTAAGCACACATCCCTGAGGAGAGCCGGTGTCTTTGTGGTGGTGCTAGACGTGATGTTACCAATCCTAAATCCAATCCTAAAATTTAGGAAACAGGGATGAGGATGGTCATCTTGAAGCACATAGGGACACCTGCTTGCCTTAAGGAACTATTAAAGATTTAAAAACATCTACAATTTGATCAGTATGTTCCCTTAGCACCAAAGACCTGGAGCTTCTCATGGATTAACTCTGAAAAGAGCCTTGACATCTACTTTAAACAGACAAAATATTTTGGTACGTGGGTGGATTTCATTACTGGAATGTTGTCCTGTGCTCTGACTCATGTGTAGAAATTGTACAGTGCTTCTAAACGCAAGCCATTACAATCACACACACAAATGGTGAAGCTTTGATGGCCCTCTGATTGCCACATACTGTATGCTTTGTGTCCTTACTGTTTAGGAAATGACCGTGTATTCCTTCCGCATAGTTGCCTCCGTCTCCCTGATTACCCAAGACAAATTGGCCTTTGCTGTGCAAACGGCTGCTTAGTAAGAGACTGTTTGCATAGAATGTTGTAAAATAGGCAATCGAGAATTGATTATTTTCTTAACCTTTTCTTAACCGAAAGCCTGAACAATTGAGGGATATTAATGTAAAAAAGCTTTTTTTCTATAACAATGGATAAACCAAGCACAGAAAATGGTCGGCACAGAAAACCTCCGGGCCTAAAGGAAATTAACAAAGCAAGCATGATGAAAGTGTAGTTAAAAATGTAAGGATGGAGTAGCTTCATGATTAACAGAAACACGCCGAAAGAAAGCAAGGAGGTAGGGTGTGAGCCATTCCAGGATCACAATGATGATGTTGAATTCAATTAATGTTAATGATAATACAAAAACAATCGAATGCTACAGTAGTATAAAGTGAGACTTGTGGTGGTAATTCAGTTCCTTTGGCCATGAAGTATCATCAGAATATTATTAAAAATAACATGATAAAGATGCATGAAAATGTTGTATACAACATTTAAAGTAAAAGCTTAAGGCGTGAAGCATTAGTATAATGGAACAGACGAGACGGGAAACATGTCATGTAGTGTATAATTCCTCAGCTGGTGCAGTCATTAAATGTCTAAAGCCAGACGTTTGGTGTATATTGTACAGTATATTCCTAGTCTTTTCAGATTGTGAAAGTCATGTAGAGTGGCCTTAACTGCCCCGGATTTCACACACACACACACACACACACACACACACACACACAGGCAAACAATGAGGAACTTGCCGAGCTCAGATGTCAGGTGACCTCTACAGTCATGTCCTATTAATGAAGCACACTATTTATTTGTTCTATGTTGTTATTTATGGGTTATTTATTATGCAGTAGCTTTACTTGTACACTTGACATTGAACTGGGTTATAAATAACCCATGAAAACAGTTGGACACTGCTGTTGAAACAAATGAAATCTGATGATTTTTTATGTTGGAGTTCATGCTAAAGGAAGCAACCTATTTTGTATTATCTGTATGCAATGATACTGTAATTAAAAGTATAACAAGTACACTGAAACAGTATTTCTATTATTTATTAGAATCCTCCCTACTTTTTCTACTTGACTATGACTTACTATGACTAAGCTTATTGTTATCAATGCGCATAGAGCTGTAGAATATTAGGTTGTCAGACAATTTCCTACCTTTGCAAATAAAGAGTGTGTTGTTTCCACCAGCTTAAATACACTGATCATAACAGTATGATCACCTGCCTAATATTGAGTACCCCCCCCCTCTCCCTTCACCACAACAAGCATAGTTGCCTTTCAAGCAGTTGACCCGGATTTGATTCGCAGCCAACACATAACCCGTGGGGACAGTGGTGGCTCAATCAGTTAAGGCTCTAGGTTTCTGACCTGAAGGTCAGTTGGTTCAAGCATCAGCAACGCCAAGCTGTCACTGTTGAGCCCTTGAGCAAGGCTCTTCACCCTACATGCTCCAGGGGCGCTGTGACCCTGCGCTCTGACCCCGGCTTACTAACTGGGATATGCGAAAAAATAATTTCACTGTGCTGTAAAATACATTTTACAAACTTCACATCTTCAAATTCTTCAAATCTTCAGTGATGCACTGTGTGTTCTGACACTTTTCTACATTTAGCCATTTGGCAGACGCTCTTATTCAGATGAACTTAGAAAAAAGTGCTTAAGCTTCCATCATTGGATAGATCCTTACACTTTACACTAGGTTACTAAGCAAGTACAGTGAAAGCCAAGTGATTAACCCAAGTACTAAAGAAACAGAGATGTCTTAGGTCGTCATTTTAAGTCACTTTCTAAATAAAGCAGCATTGATCTTTTCAGCAATTTGACTTACAGTAGCTGTTCTACTGGATCGGACTACATGGGCCAGCCTTCGCTCCCCATGTGCATCAGGGAGTCATCAGTGAGATTCCTTCCTAGGATCACTTTTGGTATTTCATAACCCATGCAGGCCAGGAACAACACGCATGAGCTGCAGTTTTGGAGTTGCTCTGACCCCACAGTCTAGCCATCACAATTTGGACCTTGTCACAATAGCTAGAGTTAAAATATCTTATTTCAATGGTTCTTCAAACATTTTGTCCATGAAGTTGATAAATTGGAAGCAGAAAAAAATGGGCAAGCATAAGGATTTGAGTGATTTTGACAAATTGTAATGGGTAGAAGACTGGGTCAGAGTAACTCCAAAACTGCATATTCCTGTTCTGCAGTGGTCAGGACCTATCAAAAGTGATCCAAGGGGCAAAAAAAACCTGTGGGTCACGGGTGGTCACGGTGAGTGAAGAAACACTACTGTAGATCAAATTGAGGAAAAGGTTCATGCTGGTTGTGATAGAAAGGTGTCACACAGGTCATTCCTGTTTTGTGGCAAAGGGGGAACTACTCAATATTAGGCAGGTGATTTTAATGTTATGGCTGATCAGTGTATAATTTAGCTTATTTTTATTAAAGCCCATAGAGAGCTGTAGAATATTAGGTTGTCAGAGGAATTTCCTATAACTTTGCAGACATAGATTATGTCATTTCCACTAGCATGTATGTAACAACTGTGCATTTTTAAGACAGATTAAATGCATGAGTTGTTGAACTGCATCAGTGGGAAAAGATGACGTACCTAAAAAATCAGAGGTGTGCCTTAGAGCTAAATAAATAAATAAATAAATAAATAAAAAACTTCACAACCCCTGGTTAGAATGTAACACAAAACCAGATCTTTGAATTGTAATAGAGTTTTCGAATAGACAATAATATGCAGTTTTGAAATGCACCCTTACATGCAGTATGCTGAACATAAACATTGAACTTTTCTATAGGCCTGCTTTAGATTGCGTGCACAAATGCGTGCACAACAATCACGGCGCAGCACTCACCGTCTCACACACTCACCTTGTTTTAACACTTTATTCCTCGTCTTTTTATCCAGCTCTATAGGCTTGAGCGGCTCGCGCATGTCGATGCCAAAAGGACTCGGCCCGGAAGAACCAAACACATATTTGAGGAATAACGCGATGAACAGAGCTGCAACGATGAATCCTACAGAGAGCCACATTTTTTTTTTTTTTTTTTTTTTTAAATCGATCTGCTTACTCCATGAATAGCTGTCTTGCAGTGTTGACAGTTGAGCTCGCTGAGCTTTTAACTGCAGGAACGCCCACCAGTCCTGTAAACACTTCCGTGTTTTCATCTGCCGACAGAGGGCGCGCGAGATAACAGTTCAAGAATGATCAAAGAAGCGGTGTTCCCTGCCTCGTGCCCTACAGCAAGTCACGAGCCTAGGCTCCAGGCCACCCTCGACCCTGTATAAAGGTTAAAGCAGCATGAGTGAGTGAGTGTAATCACAAAAAATAAAATAAATAACACCACTGGCAGTGTCTGGTTTAATGATTTATGTTTATAGTCTAATCTCAATGCAAACTGCTGTGTCATGGTTACACAATTAATGTAATAAATAAATAAACTACAAATCTATGCCATATAATCTATTCATCCATCCAGGAACCTCTGTAGTTCAGCTAGGGATCATGGAGGCCAGTGGTAATTACCACTGTATTTATTTCCATGGTAGGACCTCCGGTCAACATGCACACACCGGGAAATTTGGGATCGCCAATTAACCTAATCTGCATGTCTTTGACTGGGGGAGGAAACCCATGTACATGCAAACTCCATCCACAGGCAGGCAGGAATCGAACCCAGACCCTGGTGGTGCAAGGCAACAGCCACTAAACCACTATAACATGTAATATTATATTACTATGTAATATATTTTACATTAAACTGCATTACATTACACCACATATACTGTAAATACATCAACCTGACACAGCATCCCTCAAATAATCTCTGTCTTTGTTCAAAAATGTAATCGTAAATAAAATGAGTCAAATAAAATTGGGTGTTTGGTGATGAATGTTGAAACCACATTAATAAGTAAATCCACTTATTTTACTTATTAACCACATCAATAAGTATAATAAGTGAAAATAAAATAAATAACAAATGTAAGTTAAGAAGAAGAAGAAAACATACAGTAGAGAATCTAATTATATCTTACAAGACAGAGCTGGCAATCTCAAGGCACACATCCTCATTTGAGCAATTTGGGGACAGTTTTTCTTACAGTAATTTGTTCCTCTTAAATGTCTAGGTCTGCTGACCAGGTCTCCTTCCGTTTCTGACAATGCTCACTACTTTACTTGTACTGTACCATATAGAAAGATAGATAGATTTGTGCACAGTACAAGAACTCAGCAACAAAATGCAATTTAGTATCTACCTGTATATACTGTATACATATTGAAATTACATAAATATGGGCACATAATATTGGCATTATGCAACTTATAAGGCTAGTGATATATATATAAATAATACATAAAATGAATAATAGAGTTGTGGAATGAATTACAGGTAATAAGGTGTCAGGATTTTAAGTTTATGAGGTTTAACAGTGTAGTATATAGTTTAGCATGGTGTTGTTTGTGGGAAAGAAGCTGGACCTGAACCTGCTGGTTTTGGTGCAAATGTTTCTGTACCTTCTCCTGGACTGGTGGGATGAGAACCTGACGATGCTGTGTACTCTGCAAAGCTATCTATCTATGGTGGTAATAGTGTTCGATGGTGTTCAATATTTCAATAATAATAATAATAATAATAATAATAATAATAATTACTATTATTATTATTATTATTATTATTATTATTATTATTATTATTATTATTATCATCGTTATTATCATTATTATTATTATTATTATTATTATTATTTATTTATTTTCTTTATGATTATATACCAATAATTGTTCTTTTAAAAAATTATTCATTTCTAATCAAGTTTTTTTTCTGGCATTTCACTACACATTGTATCTTTTATAACTTTGTATGGGACAAATAAATAATTTAATCCTAATCTACTATAATTAATATATAATAAATTATCATTTATTATGATTATGAATTTGTTAATCATTACACCCTCAAGGACTGATTGAAACTGCACAATATGACAGACAATAAAATGTTAAAATACTAAAAATTTCAAGTAATGATTATGAGTATACAAACCTTTAGCTGAGCAGTTCCTGTTGTCCTCAGAGAAAGTGACAGGGCCCCATTTTGTTTTGCAATCTTTTACATAAATAAATAAATAAATTGTCAACAATATTTAAATCATATTGGGGAAAACAAAATAATATATAAGTAAAATGAATATGTACACTACCTGGCCCAAAAAAAAGAAAAAAAATTGCCATTTCAGAAGAATTATTGGGCTGCATCAAGCAATGAAAACAACTACGAATTTGAAATTACTGGAACTGGGTCATGAACCATTAAACGTATAATCAAAACCTGTAAGGATAGTGCTGAACCGTTAACTTCGTGGAAGAAATGTGGTGGGGAAAAATTATGAATGGAGATCATTTTAACACTTGGCGATGTTGCATGGTAAAAAAAAAAAAAAAATCAACAGGAAAAACCAAAGCTGTGTTTAATAGTGAAAGTAAGATAATTTCCATATGTGATGAAAACTCACAGGACTGGGACTAAATACATGTGTGGCCATAAGAAAACCACTGTAATGTACTGAATAGTACAGTAGGTCTCTTCATATCACATGCAGCTTTTCCCCCTGATTCCCTGGCACAGGCATATTCCAGGACTCAAACTGTGAAAGAGTGGTTCTGAGAGAATGAGAAATCATTTTCACACATGACCTGACCAACATATTGTATGCTGTACCCAATGCTAAAGGTGAGAGTGTCACTTTTTTATTTTTTGGCCAGTTAGTGTAGTTTTTTTCACATATTGATTTTGATTAAACTGAGTTAAAAATTTAAATTTTAAATAAACAATCTCCTGAATAATGATAAATAAACTTACAGAAATAAGTAAGAAGTGCATTTGCTATCAAGGAGAAAACAAGGAGAACAAAAATAGAGATCACCAACCGAAACCCATGTCTCTTACCACTTCTAGACCTGTTACTGTATCTGAAAAACAGATTCAGTGGAAAACCGTAGCAACATAACATTTACAGCTTGAAATTACAACTTTGTTAAACCGCATGGTAGCTCTTACTGTAGGTTGGTTCTTAAATGAGTTTTCTGTTCCAGTGTGGAAAAATGTTACACTTTTGTGGTCTTAAACATTATGAGTTTTGGTCTGTTTTTGTCATGATAATAAAGGCAAAAAGTTATTGACAGTTTCATTCTGAAAGGCTGGTGTCTTTAAGGTTAATTGATTAACTTTAAAGGTGGTGGTTAATAACTGAAATCTATTTGTATATTTTAAAAAATACATTCCATTTGTTTCCCTAGTATTTGATTTTATTTGTTCACATTTCTGTATGTGTTTCATTAAAACATATCAGATCAGGTAATAATAAAATTTTACTTGTGTAACTGAGTTACAGTTACAATGTATTTCTGGCTCATTCTCAGTTTTCCCAGGATAGATTTTGGATTTTTCACTGGCTAAGGTAAAGCTGTCACTGACGTTTATTACAATGACATGCGCTGTGCAAAGCTCTGTTATGCAAGCACAACTTTACATTTAAAGCTACATTTAAAAGCCTACTGAAAATTATAAGAAAATACCATTCCTGGTTTTTCTATAATCATCTTTATTTTATAAAATTATTTTATGTGAATACAAAAACACAACTTTTATGCATCATGCATAAAATAGATAAGAGTTAACTGTTTTGAAAGACAACCAATGTAATATAACATAAAGGATTATACTGCTTTCTATTGCTCTCCCTGGTATACATTTACAATTTTTTTTACACAAATTATAAAAATAATAATAATAAGAAGAAGAAGAAGACATTTTTCATAACTGATGAGATATGTACTTAAAAGTATGACTGCATATCTGACTCTTGTAAGTCAGGGTCAGAACTTTTCCAGTGCCACAGCAATAACGTTATTTTGTTTAAAACAGTAGAACTGTGTTCTGGACACTCACCTCTGTTAGGGAAAATATTATTGTAGATGTGCTCCCCCCGGCTCATGGCTCACGGCAGTAGGTAACAGCTCAGCGTTGGTGCTTCATAATAAATGTATATGTATATATGTTATATACTGTATGATGTAAGTTGTGACAGGGGTATCTCGCACAAACCTCAGCTCGGTGCGACACGGTGCAAAATGTGTGTATAGAGACAGCTTAAAGGACAATGTAGAGTTAAAATGCATTCTTAAGCTATTCATTAATAAACAAAGGTGTAACAATATCTTTAATTCATTTTTGACTGACGTACAGTATCTGTCATTTCAGATCCAGATATTATTGCAGACAAATTTATTTATTTATTAACAGATGTAGGGATTTCATTGAAAGACTTAATATCAGCAATAATAAAATAAATTAGTTTATGGGACTTTTTGACTTCCTTTCCTTTTCCTTTTTACTCCATTGACCTGTGCCAAAGTTTAAAATATACTAATAGTTATATAAAAGTTATATAAAAGCTCCTTAGGCAAATAATCAATCTTTTTCCTTTACACAAATAATTGTACCAAGTGAGCTTAAAATTGCAAAAATAGTTTGAGTTTTCAAGGCTGATGATACTCTAATTATACTGTAGATACAGACCACATAGGTAACCTTTGTCCTGTTTCTTTTGTTTGTTTTTTGCCTACTTTGGTTTTTCTTCTCAGATAACTTCAGTTTTCCGTTTGGTTATGTTTGATCTTTCACCTTGGCATGCAAGTGGAAAAAGTGCACAATATACATCTGTCCTCTGTCCTCTTGTCCTCGCTCCATTACTAAAGTATATACTGTACAGTGGTTGATCAAACTGTGGAAGATTTTTCACTGCTGCCCTTATCCACACTGATAACCTAAACAAGGACAATATTTTTTGTGTTGATGTGGTTTTGGAGTTATACTGTACATGTTTGACATTATAGAATACAGAAATCTGCATTATCATTAGGAGGCATATGATATCTCCAAATGTCTGAATAATAGATATCATGATATTACTTATTCCTGCTGATGAAGAAACTATTCTTAATCAGTTTCATATTGCAAAATATTCTGGTATTGGACAGCCCTTACTTTACATGCCCATGTAGATTATGTTTTAAAAGAGCAGAGATGAGCAGCTTTGCTCTAAATTTGGGTCTGATTCTCAGGTATCTTATGAATTGTTTTATAATTAGTTTTAGAAACATATACAAAATAAAAATTAGCACATTTAATAGTTACACAATTTAAACAAGACATCAAGAATCTCCATGCTATATTGGAAGCCATGTTACATCAAAAAGACTAACTATACACATTTCATTACAAAGTTAAAATTGTATCATGTCTAGTTAATAAAAATTTTAATAATAAAAAAAAGGTTTTGTGAAATTTGTTTCAGGAGTAGAAGGAGTTCAGTGAGTGCAACTGATCTCGCAGATTCTCCTTTCTGCTGTTGAACAGGACAGATCCACCCACTGGCCATCATAATAACCCACACACTCCTCTCTCCCTGAATCGCTGTCCCCTAAAGCGTGCTTCCACCACCTTAAAAAAAGTAAAAATAAAATAAAATAAAATAAAATAAAATTCAACCTCATTCTAAAATTGCAGCATGTTCAGATAGATGTAATATACAGTACACTTCTTCAAACAGGGGAAACAGAGTTAAAAGCACACTGTTTTCTGGACAGGTTTCTCTTAACTAGAAGTAAAAGGCCCAAAATGTTCCAGCATGACAAAAACCTTGTGCACAAAGTGAAGGTCATGAATACATGATTTGTCAGGGTCAGTGTGGAAGAACCAAAAGCTGAACACTTTCACGATGATTTGGAATCACCAGGCCTCCTTACTCCACGTCACCGCTCAACCTCACTAATGCTCTTAATCACAGCACATTCCAGAATGACTGGAAATCTTTCCCTGAAGACTGGAGGCTGTTAGAAGCATAAAGGAGGACCAACTCCATATTATTGCTAGTGGTTTTGGGATAAACCCTAAACCCTAAAACTGTGTACCTGCTTAAAATTGTGTAGGGCCCCCATGTGTTCTGAATGTGTGCTGTGGTATCTGGCACCAATATATTACAGCAAAAGATTTTTCTGCAAGTGCTGCAAGTTGTGTGGTGACTTTTTAGTCTCCACGAAGGATTGATCCGATTGATATCTGGGGAATTTTAAGGGCATGTCAACACCTTTACATTTTTTCCTTAAACCATACTGTACCTGAACAACTTTGTGTGTGGCATGTGACTATCCTTCTGGAAGGCCCTAAAGCCATTAGTGATACTGTTTAACATTTAACATTTTAAGATTTGCATCATTTGGCAGACGCCCTTATCCAGAGAGACTTACATTTGATCTCTTTACACATCTGAGCAGTTGAGGGTTAAAAGCCTTTCTCAAGGGCCCAACAGGGGCAACTTGGTGGTGGTGAGGTTTGAACAACCTTCTTCCCATGAAGGTGTGTACTTTATCTACAAATCTGTTTAGATAGATTGTATGTGCCAAAGTAATTCATTCATATGAATGCCAGGACCCAAAGTACCCCAGCAGAACATTGCACATGGCATCACACTACCCCTGCTTGCTTGCCTTCTTTCCACAATGCATCCTGGTACTCTCTCTTCTCCAGGTAAGTGACAACCACACATCAGCAATCTACATGATTTAAAAGAAACCATGATTCATCAACCTTCTTCCATGTCCTCATGGTCCAGTTCGAATGCTCATGTCCCCACTGTACGATAGGCACTTTCTGTGGTGGACAGGCACTAGCATGGGCATTCTGATCAGTCTCCGTTATGCAGCCTCATATGCCCGCACACTGTGATGTACTGTGCATCCTGACACACTTCTATCAGAGCATGCATTACCTTTTTAACAGTCTGTGTTACAGCAGCTCTTCTGTGGGATCGGCTCAGACAGAATAAGCTTTGCTCCCCGCATGCATTAATAAGTCTTGGGAGCTCATGATCCTGTCACCAGCTCAGCTCTTCTCCTTTCTCCGTAGGTACTAACCACTGCATACTGGGAACACCACACAAGACCTGCCATTTTGGAGGTGCTCTGGCTCTGAGTTTTTTTGGAGATGCTCTGGCTCTGAGTTTTTTAGCGATCACAATTTGGCCCTCAGAAGCCACTCAGATCCATATGGTTGTACACTGTTCCTGTTTCTAACACATCAATTTCATGGACACTTTTGACCGTATAGTGTATATACTGTAAAGTAGTGCAGGAAGACCCCATAAAACATTTATTCAAAAAGAAAGAAAGAAAGAAAGAAAGAAAGAAAGAAAGAAAGAGAAAAAAATCTTACGAGAGACTTTTCATGAGAGGTGTTTCATCTACCCATAGCCACCATCCCACCTTTCTCAGACCGATCCAGTGCAGAGAATTGCTAAATGTGTTCATTGCACCAACAAGGAACTTCTAAAGAACAGACAATCAAGCACACATATTATAAATATAAAAATTATACCATAAACATATTATTCATTTTTTTTCTTGTTCTTGCATCATACATGTTCCTCATTACTGTTGATAATCACCAGGTCTCCCCCTAATTCCTGACATTTCTTTCTACTGGAACTCCAGGTCAATTCATCAGTGGGGAAAATGTAGAGTCTGTCTTTGTATTGTATTTGACGCTCTACAGGAGAAAAAGGACAGAAAGATATTGAACTACATTATACAGTATATCACCACCAAATGTGTGGAACGGTAAAATCAAGAATTACTGACAGTGTTTGAAAGATTGCACACCTCCAGCTGAACACCTTCTGATTTGGTCAAGTGAGGTGACTGGTACATGCTTGCTTTTACTATCTAAAAAAAATTAAAGAAACATGAAACAAACATTCCCTGGAAAGACATAAAGTATAACACCAGACATGGACATGCATAGGACAGCGCTAAAGTTGCTCCAGAATCTGCCCATTTCCCCTATTTGGCTGAGGTGCCAATCAGGAAGAAGGGAGGGAGGAAATAAATGCATAAATTATTAAATGTTGTGTTTTTGTGGTTGTACAAATACAAGTAAGCCATAATTGCTTATTAAATTAACTTTTATGACATTTTAAAAGGCATCCATGTCTATCAATAGGTATAATTATAATAATAATAATAATAATAATAATAATAATAACAGCAACAACAACACAAAGTAATGGCATGTTACCACATGTCAGGTTTAGAGCAATTGCCCCTCAAAAAGTCTGTGCACGTCCCCAAAACACAAGTGGCACATATCCATGCCGGCAACACAGCATAGGTCAATGATGTTAACGGGGAGGCTTCAGACTTCAAACTATGATAACTAAGCTGATATGTCAGCAAAAATATAGAACTATCAAACAACATTAAAAACACATGATCATCTGTTTCTGTGCTATTTTTTTTTACTATGTGACCTTTCTTTTTTTGCTCAGGTTTGGTTAAAGTGCCCCTATTATGCCATTTTAAAGGTTGCTAATATTGCTTTGAGTCCCTTAAAACAGGTTTACATGTATGCAAGGTCAAAAAACACTTTAGTTTTCTCCAAAAATAGATTTAATTTTACCCCAT
>JAQQZT010000008.1:5897299-5912703 GCA_030068275.1 Clarias platycephalus
TTACCGTATCGATTCGAGCCGGAGTCTGACGATGAAACGGTTGAAGTGGCACATCGACAAGAAACTGTTTCGCAAGCGCGACTGGATCAGGACGTAAGTGGTAAGTGTCATATATTAACAAGAGTGTGGTAACGTTAATTGTAAGATGGCGGGCAAGTTGTTTCGCGACGTAGAACGTGGGCGGACATTATGCAAATATTTTACGTAGTGCGGAGATCCGTAACAGAGAAAGATTAGAATTGCTAACGACTCGTTTAGGCGAATGTGAACCGACTTTTTTTTAATAGACAAAAACTCCATTTATCGTGCACTGTCGGCGTCACAACTTTGCAGATAGTTTATGTTAACATACAGCTACATGACACACTGCAGGAAAGAACATATTTGAAAACGCATAACAGGGGCACTTTCAAAAAAACTAAAATTGAGTTCATCATTTTGTCTAGATTGTGCTGGAAAAAGGATATGTCAATCAATACTGCACAGTCCTCAACCCTATATGTGTTTATTTAAAAAAAATTAAATGGGTAATATGGCACACACAGTACATGATGCTCAAGGTGCGTTCCGATCGGCCTGAAGTACCGGTGTTCAGCCATGTTAAGCGAAGTGTGATTACAAACCACAGGGAGTGAAACTGCTCAGTTCAAGGGAAACTGTAACGGTGTAAGGAACGTATGAACAAGGATTTTCACTTCAGCGGAAAAGGAAATGAAAAATTTCAGTCATCACGCATTGAATAACAATACACACCATAATTAAGTTTTTTTTTTTTTTTTAAATAATAAAAAAATCTATAAGAAAGATGTAAATTACTGGGATATCTTCAGCATACCTCCAGCTGAGAAATTCCTGGCCTGCTCATGAGGTGTATCTGAAGCCAATTTGAGGTGAAAATCTAAAAGAAATAGTGAAGCAAAAAATTGAAAGCACCTTTGTACAGATTAAACCTCCACTAGATAAATATAGTGTAGTATGTTATCTAGGCTAAAAAGTATGCGGGCACCTGACCACAACACCCATATGTACGTTTTAAACATGGTATTTTAAATCCATTGGTGGTTATATGGGGTTGATTCCCCATTTTGCTATTATAATAATCTTTCCACTTTGGTAAGGGTTTCCACTACATTTCGGGAAAGTGTCTGAGGATTTGCATCCATTAACATCATAAGGTTTAGGAGGACCATTCCATTTGATGTCAGTGAGGTTGGGTTCAGGGGTTTGTGCAGGATACTCAAGTTCTTCCATACCAACCTTGAAAAACCATCTTTACGAAGCTCTCATCAAGCCAATTAAATTCGCCCAATAATGTGACCTCATATAAGATGGAGTCCCTCCCCTGGCGTGTTTGCATGGCTCTTATGTCCTCTGGTGGGTGGGCTCGGAAATAGTTAATTTACATAGACACTGAAACATTTGAATGTGGAGGCAGCATGAAATAAAGGGAGTTTGACGTATGAAAAATGCATTATGTGAGGTGTATTTCAACTGGAGCATTAACAAAGAAATTCAAGAAATTCTCAAAAATATAGTCAAATATGGCCTTTAATGTTGAAGACATCATAGATCATTTTGTGCAGTTTGGGGAAATACTGTTTAGGTGTGGTGCTCAGGTGTCAATATACATTTGGCCATAACGTGGATGAAAGCTTGTTTTAATCTAAAATTAATTATATTATTTACAGCACTTACAAAAATAGGACAGAAGAGCATTGGCCATCAGAGAGAGAAAGAGGAGAACGGAAAGAGTGATCACCAAATGAGAACCACATCGTTTTCCACTTCCTGAACTCTTATCTGCAAAGAAGATTTTTTTTCTTTGTAGGTATCTGGTGCAGCAGAATGCTTAAGACATTTCAGAGAGGTAAAGGTTTAAAGATTAAAATTGCAATGGTTTATACACACTAAAAAGTTACAACTAAAATATATCTCTCAGGCATTTGCTAGATGTATATTGCTAAATTACTGGGACTAAGTGGTCCCTTAATTCTTTGAGAAAGATCGGTAAAATGGCATCAGTGAACTAGTTTCAACAAGATTTATACCCTACTTTCTTTAAATATATTTACGCTTAAATATTTAATTCAATAATAGTTACACTGTATATAAAGTACCACTGTATCTATGTTGCAATTGTTTTTTTTTTAAAAGTGAAAAACTTAAAACATTTTTTAAATTAGTTTAAAAAAAAAAAAAGAAATATTATAAATAATGTCTTCCAATATCTTTTTGGAAAATAAATTGAAAAGCAAGTTTTTGGAAACAAAATTGCATCGCTAACACTTACCTGTTGAAGTAACGTTGCAGTAGATGTTTTTGTCCTGCTTCATAGCTTGAGACGCCAAATAGGTGTCTTACACATTTGTTTAAGAATAAGGGCACTTGCCTGGGCAGGACCTGAGAAACTGTACAACGCTTGCATCACTTCCCTTTCTCTCTACTTGCATTGTCTTGGTAAAGTTATTTCACATGTGCAAGGTTTTTTTCCCAGGCATTTTTAAACCTCAGCCCCCTCCACAGGCCACAAATGTCATATGAACTCCCCAGTAGTTTAGTATGTAATGTCAGGTTTTATTTTGTGCCTATAACATGATGTTATTAAAGTAAAATAAAATAAATAAATAAATGTAAAATAAATGTTTTTAATGTCTGAAAGCATTTTAAAAGTTCCATTATCGTATTTCTGTTAAAACATGCTGGTAGATTTTATTTATTGTTGCGCTTATAATTTCTACAAATGTCAAAATGAACAATCAGAATGATTTAAGCTCAAACTTGGTCAGACAAGAAATTGTCCTTACATATACTGATTGACAGAAATTCATAATGGATAAGAACTTTATCCTTATCAGGGCCAAAGTTGATCTGAAGGAACCACTATAAGTGAGACAGAAATACACCCTGGATGAGAAGCGATTTCATCATCTACCCATATGAGGTAGGATGAACTTGGAGAACCTGGAGGAAACCAACTTTAATACAGAGAGAACATATAAGAAACTCTGCACACATGGTAAAACTAGTTATGAATAGATTATTGGGAATTTTCATGGAAGAATAATACATTCAAACATTTTGAAGACTCCACAAAAGTTATAAACGCTGATTTTAACACAAAGATTAGAATTCATGAAGAAATACGTCACACATATAGTACTCTAATATAATACTAATATATTAGTCTTAGCTAGTTAATTCTAAGAGCTTTTATAATCTACACTGCCAGGCCAAAGAGGGAAAAAATACATATTGGCCTGGGTCAAGCAATGAAAAAAAGGAAATTTGAAATGACTCGGAGTGAAGAAGAATTCGCATTAGAAATCATGGTTATGTTTAATGAAAGTGAAAGTAATAGCATTTCCACACACACTGTGTGACGTGAGCACACACGAGGGGGACTAAACAGCTGTGTTTCCATAAGAAAACCACTTGAGACAAAAAAAAAGCTTCAGTGTGCTATAGGGAGCATGATGATTAGACTTTGGAGCAATGGAAAAAGGTCATGTGGTCTGATGAGTTCAGATGGATCCCATTCCAGAGTGATTGTTGCATCAGGGTAAGAAGGGAAGGTCATGAAGCGATCGACTCATCATGCAGAGTGGTCACTGTAGCAGCCTCTGGAGGCAGTTATGATCTGGGGTCGGTTCAGTCGTTCAGGTCTAGGCTCAGCAACGTTATATGGCAATAAAATGAAATCAGCTGATGCCCTGAATGACCACATCTATGTTTTTTTTCTCCCTTTCCTGCTGGCATGGGCATAGACAGGGTAGTGAAAAGTAACTAGGCATTAGAAATTGGTGATAAGGGCCATATTTCCAATAGAAATTTATTGAAACAAATTGTACATGTACTTTATTACATAAATTTCAACGTGGCATCAACCAATTTCCTCAAACGACCCGGGATGGAATGCAGCGTCTTCTGAAGGAAGTGCGCTCTGAAGGAGAACGTCCTGAATCCATGCCTCCAAGTCCTCCAGTGGGCGTGGCTTTGTCCTGTACACCTCCTCCTTTCCGCATCGCCCCAGTCAACGTCCTGGTCTAGCCACGCACGCACAGTAACAGCAAAATGTTGTGGTGCACCATGGGGTGGCCAATGATACTACAAGTTCTATAGCCATTAAATATTGCCTAGTTAATTTTCACCCAGCCAGTATTCCACGACTCGAAGTGTAAAAGAGTAGTGCTGGGAGCATGAGGAATCATTGGAGTTACAATTAAAATTGGTTGAACGAAAACTTGGTGTTTTTTTTTTTTGGTCAGGCAGTGTATCTGTTATTTCCTGAAATGAAAAAGATCCGACAATAAACCAAAACAGCACTGACAGCAACTTCTACTTTTATTTAGCACAAAAAAAAAAAAATCTCCATGTTGACAATGTTTTCCTGCTCCATCATGAAAAGCAAAAGACGGTTTATTTGTTTTTGTCCTAATACAGTTGGGTTAAGTCGGCTGTAGTTCAGTTTCCTCCATACTAACGGCAAAGAAATCCAAAAATTGAACTCGTACACTACTGCTCTAGGAGTTCCTTTATAACGGTGTCAATTCAACACTATGGCTTTAAGTCAACACTTCCCGTATATATAAAACACTGAATCACATGTTACTCTGAACTACCTTTCAGATTCTTGATCTCGCTCTATAGTCGTCTTCCTGCAGCAGTAGAACTTTGTGGATTGCAATTACAATTTACTTAAAAAGCATACAACCCCTTACAAAAAAAAATTATATATATATAAAATAAAATAAAAAGCACATTGTAATCAGCTCTGCATTTAAATATTTATTTCAACCCTGCTCACAACCCCTGATGCGTCTCCACCTTTCCAACACACTCATTATTCATGCCAGGCAACATTCAACCTCTTGAATTAATCATTAGTCCATGTCCATGCCATGGTCTGGACTCCTAGCTGTTATTATTTATTTTACTGATAATTTGCTGTTACATGTTATTTGTGTATTTACACAGATCTTCTCTGTTGGCATTACAGTGAAATCACAGGCAGTCAGTTAGTGAGAAAGCAGCGATTTATCAATTAGAGAAAAAAAAAAAAAAGCAAAGGAGTTATATTAAAAAAAAAAAAAAAAAGAAAAAAAAAAGAAAAAATCTCCCTTATACCAAAGACGACATCAATTACTCAGCGACACTGTCATGGCGATTAACGAAGAAAATTACTGACAACAGCCCTTGTAATGTCCACTCTGAAGTTTTATTACCTCATCTCTTGTTTCAGGCATTTTATAGTGTTTTTGTTTGTTTTGTTAGAAATACCACGCAAAGAAGATTACTGTTCTCTATTGTTTTTTTTGGGGAAAAAAAAAAAAAAAAAACATTTGGATGGGGAGAGTAAACGTCTAGACTGAGTCTCTTCACTGTCAGAGAGAGGAACATCGTTGGAGACGGCATGAAAAAGCAGCTGCTGTTTGCACTCATCACAATCCACGATCGCACCGGTTTGTCATCGTGGACGATCGGAATTCATTACAGTGGCTTCAGATCCAAGTGCTGAGGGAGAAACAAAGGGAAAAAAAAATAAAAGAACCAGAGAGTAAAAGCAAAGGGGAAACAGACAAAAGAAAAAAAAAAAAGAAAAAAAAAGAAAGAAAAGCCTGGCAGCGGTAGTAGTGCAGGTCCAAAAAAAAAAAAAAAAAAAAAGTGGTGGCTTTATCTTCCTTAACCTGGAAGTCCTTCTGGAGCATCAGTCAGGTGGTCAGTGCGTGACGTCAGTTCTTGGCTTCACTATGACGCAAGGAAGGGCTTTGATGAGGCAAGAGGATCACTGCAGGACTAAACCAACCTGCAAAAACACAAAAACAATTTGGATTTTACTCTCTCTCTCTCTCTCTCTCTCTCCCTCCCTCAATCATTCTTTACACCGTTTATCCTGTACAGCATCGTGGGAGGCATGATGAAGCCTATGCCAGGGGACTTGGGATACACAAGCACACACACTCAAACATTCACTCACATACTACGGGTACTTGCAAACAATTAATATCTGCATGTCTTTGGACTATGGGAGATAAATAGAGAATCTGGAGGAAACCCAATCAACCCTAGAGGTGTGAGACCACGGTGCTAACCACTACGCCACAATGCTGCCTATCTTGGAATAATACGACTTTAACTGTACTTCATCAAAACATGGAATTAAACAGAAAAAAATAATTTGTCACATTAATAGAAAGTTATGTGGAAGGAAAAAGTGGGGAAGAACAAGGTGCACAAGCAGCAGGGATGACCGCAGCCTAGAGAGGATGGTCAGGAAAAGGCCATTCAAAAGTGTTGGGGACTTTCACACGGAGTGGACTGAGGCTGGAGTCAGTGCATCAAGAGCCACCACACACAGACGGATCCTGGACATGGGCTTCAAATGTCCTAAAGACTAAAGAAAAAAAAAAAGAGAGAGAAAAAAAAAAAAAGAACTGGTCTGTTGCTCAGTGGTCCAAAGTCTTTTCTGATGAGAGCAACTTTTGCATCTCATTTGGAAACAAAGGACCCAGAGTCTGGAGGAAGAATGGAGAAACACACACTGCAAGATGCTTGAAGTCCAGTGGGAAGTTTCCACAGTCTGTGTTGAAATGGGGAGCCATGTCATCTGCTGCTGTTGGTCCACTGTGTTTCATTAAGTCCAGGGTCAACGCAGCCGTCTAACAGGAGATTTTGGTGCACTTCCTGCTTCCTTCCGCAGACGAGCTTTATGGGGATTCTGACTTCATTTTATAGCAGGACTTGGCACCTGTCCACACTGCCAAAAGCACCAAAACCTGGTTCAATGGGATTACTGTGCTTGATTGGCCAGCAAACTCGCCTGACCTGAACCCCATAGATTCATTGCCAAGAGAAAGATGAGAGACATGAGACGAACAATGCAGAAGAGGTGAAGGCTGCTATTGAAGCATCCTGGTCTTCCATAACACCTCAGCAGTCTTCCATGCCACGCCTCAGTGAGGCAGTAATTGCTGCAAAAGGGGCCCAAACCAAGTACATATGCATATTTATACTTTTAGAGGTCTGATATGTTCTATGTACAATCCTTGTTTTATGGATTGAACGTAATATTCAAATTTTCTGAGATTGTGGATTTGGGGATTTTCATGAGCTGTAAGCCATAATCATCTCAATTATGACAAATCACGGCTTGAACTATCTTGCTTTGCATGTAATCTCACATTAGTTTCACCTTTTAAGTTGCATTACTGAAATAAATGGACTTTTGCACAATATTCTAATTTTTCATATAATATGTATATATCATAACTCTTCGCAAATAAAGCAGAACTTTCACATTATTTGCACTTTTTGGGAACTTCATAATTATAATGTTTTATATGAAACAAAAAGAAGAAGCCATACTTTCTCTGGGCCCATGCTGGGGCATTTCCAATTGTACAGATAATACTGTAGATTCCCATCTCCGATACCAAACTTCAACTTCTCCAGAAACGTCTTGTTCTCCATCAGGTCCAGTGCATTAAAAACGTCAAATCCTTTCTGCATGGGAGAGACAGATGCAGAGGCAGGATGAAGAGAATGAGAAGCGGGAATGAAACTGGGAAACATTCAGTTGTTTTAAGAGGACACACCGACAAAGAAACATCATCACACACACGGAGTTGTATCTACTGACCGATTTGGCGAGGATGAGTGCGTCTCCCATCAGGTCGATCAGTGGCGTGGTGGTGTGCACGTTGTAGAAGGAATACGCCGCCTTCAGACTGCGGTGCACTGGGTGGTTCATGATGGTGGATGGCAAGGTGTAAAAACTCAGGAAGTCGGTCACCTTCCCCTCAGGAGTCTGGAGCAATCAGCACCAAGCAGTAATCAGTTACGGTAATTATGAGGAATTCAAATATTAATCAGGATAAAAGAAAGGGATGGTTTAAAACACTAAAAAGACAAGTCGTTCCTTGTTTCTTGTAGTTTTATGCTGATATTTTAAGAGTTTATACACTATATTGCTACATTAATTTGGAGTAACAAATTTTTTAAAAATCGTATCTTACCCTAGACAACTTTAAACACATTTAGAACCATTGCATTAGCCTATATTTAGGCAAATCCTCTAACGCGAATGATATTTCATAGTAAAATGTATATTAAAATTATATCAAAATCTGTCAACACAGGACAAGGTAGCGTCTCGTTTGTGTGGTCTCCATAAAACGTGTATCCTTTTAGTATCATAATGTCAGGGACAACCTGTAACTGAGCACTATATAAACATAGCTGACTATGATTAATCCAATTACCAGATTATTTACGTGGTCATGCTAACAAATCTTAACACGTATTTTAGAATTTTGTGAAACCCTGTATAGTAACCTGATGTTCTGTTTTTAACCCTTTATTTAAGAATAGTTCATCAAAATAAAATTTCACGTCTGAAGAAAAAAAGTCTTTCAAAGTTTTGGAAGGAGTTATGGTCTATTAACGTGTGATGAAGCCTGTGCGAACGGCCTACCTCCACCAGGTAGGTGTCGATGATGTTCTCCTGGGGCAGGAGCCAGTGCTGCACCTCGTCCATGCTCATGACAGGAGCAAGGTTGAACTGACGGAGATAATCCTGCAGCAGGCGGTGCACAGCTGGGACGTCCTTCACCGTCATCACCTTCAAGCCTCCGGTCTTCGGACCCTAGATGTAAGGAGAAAAATAAATAAATAAATAATAATAATAATTCGCATTAAGTTTCATTTAAATAGTTCTATCTGAACGCTTTCAGCAAACCACTGAGAAATATTATGCAAAACAAACATTGTGGGCTAATACAATTTTAATTGTTGAAGTTTTCATTCATCTATTTATGATTCATCTACTTATGATAAATTGAGCCATATTCATGTGATTATTGAAGACTTATATGGGTATTTAAACCAGCTAGCATCAATAGTTACAGCGGTGGTGTCGTCTAAATCAACACAATGCCATGGTGTAGTTGCCTGATGCATAAACACTAGCACTTCAATTCGTTAAATTATCAGCCATGCTAGACATTTGTCCCAATTGTGTAAAAAACAAAACAAAGATGCATGTGCATGGCGTCGGACATCAGTTCAGCATATTAGTAGGACGGGTTTATTTACTTTGCTTTACAATAATGTTTTAACATTTTAGCATGCACGTTAAGAAGTTTGTTAAAAATTAAAAAAATAAATAAATAAATGCTCAAGCAGATGTGGGGTTGGTGTGAACCTCTGGAAGCCGGTAGAGCTTCATAGTGCGTTGCATAGTCATGTTCCGACTCAGGTGTGAAAACTTCACTTCAATCAGCTTCCGTGGATTCAGAGATCGGTGCCAGTATCTACACAAACACATATGCTCAAAATATCACATCAGTGTACAAACGTATTACAAGCTAACAAGCAAGGTGCTACCAAGAAACACAGCAGAGATAATCATCATTATGCAGAAATAAACCACACACAAAAAATACTGCAGCTATGAAGCATAAGATCACACTCTTAGAATAAAAAATATTTCCCTTTCGTTTCCTGTTGGCTCATAGGGTCGAGGTTTGTAAATCTATTTTAGGTAAATCATACCTGAATCGAGCCATTGAATACAAAAATTACCTGCTATTAATTTGTTTAAAGGCCAGTCAGAGTTGTATATTAATTCTCATTCTCTAAGAACGCATATTAGTTGTTTTTGTTTTTTCCCCGCCAGATTTTTCCTGATATATTAAAAAGTGGGTCTGTGTATGTGTGTGTGTGTGTGTTCACCTGCAGGTCCCCACAGGTTTGGGCAGTACCACTCCAGCAGTGTAGACAGCCTGGAAGATGCCTTGGAGGTTGACCCGCCTGGTGATCTCTCGAATCAGCACCGGAGCCACGCGTTTGGAGCGCAGCTTTTTGTGCACACACAGGAAATTAATCTCCACCATCTTCTTTTCACTGGGGGATGGGAAAAAAAAAAAAAAGGCACAAGAAAAATCCAATGATTAAGAAGAAAAAAAAAATTTGTGCTTTCATTGCAGTAAGAAACCACATTTCTTCCAAGACGCTGTTTCAACACAATTATTTAACTGCAAAGTGTCACCTTGGAAAACAAGAAATTGTGTTGAGCAATAACTGCAGAAAAGGACATCATAAGAAATTAAAATATATCGATTTTTTTTTGTCTTTTAATAAAAACAATTCTCATGAATAGGGCACAAATACAGGAAGTCCCCAACTTACAAACATTCGTGTTACAAATTTCCGTTTTCCGATACGAACAGACGTCGGTTCACAGATCAATGTAAGTGAACGTATAAAACGTCTAAAGTTTGCTATATTGCATGTGTGCGCGTGTGGGTGGTGCGGGAGAAATGAATCAGCCTCACTTGGTTTCAATAAATCAGTCTGGGAGCACGATGATAAAGCCGTCCTGATAGTGAATAATCCTAATTTCGTAAAATCCTGAACAAAACAGAGTACACAGTCCAATACAGTGGAAAACAGCTCTGAGACTAAATAGCGTCTGGGACTCTCCTCGCTATTTAAGGGTGCAGAGACAACACCGTTATATTTGACAAGTGAAATTCATTTCCTCAGGTGCGGTTGCGGTTTTTGGCCACATGATGGGAGTGTGGGGAAAGGGGACAGAGATTTAACCAGGTGGATTGGTATGCTTTACATTGTATATGCGTGTCAAAGTCTAACTTAAGAACAAACCTGACTTACGAACTAGTTCCGTTCCGGGGGCAAGTTTGTAAGTCAGGGACTACCTGTATAACCATACAATACTCTAATAAGTCTGTTTCGATTTTAAGGTTTTCCTACATAAGATAGACTAAGAGATTTAATCTATAATTAACAAGCGTTCTCAGAACTCAGCCAAGCCAAAAAAAGGGTATCCTAAATATTTGCATATTGTGAGGAAGAGGAATGAACAGTAGACATTATGACTGTGCAGGTCAGTGTGTGAACTTACATGTCGTAGATGCGAATGTTGGCTGGGATGGCACTGATGAAGCCTACGAGTTTCTGATTGGAGTTCACTCTGACGCCACAGTGCCACTGCGGTAACCAGCCTGGAGGACGTAGCGCCCTGAGACAGACAGAGAGAGACATTTAAAAGAAAAGATAAACAGAAAAAGATACAGTGGCCAGTTATTAAGCCTGAGCAAAGAACATATGGAATGTTTTGAGTATAGCCTCTGGATCAACTAATAAAGACGAATAATAAAAAAAAATACTACAATATAAATCTAGTAAAAAAAAAATTCAGTGTTTTTGGAACGGTGTGAATGATGGACGTACCACAGCAGGAACTCGGGCGAATAGTCAAAGCGGAACATGTTATCATCGTCCTCCACGTAGTTCTCGTTCAGGAGCGTGTACAGCTCCTTAAGCTGAACACAAGAAGAGAAGGATCAACTAGACAAGCTTTCACCAATTCATATTTCTCCATAGATTATTATAATGCAAAGCAGGACACCTTGACAATAAATCTGATATTAGACTCTCTATGACTGATATGCCTAATGCATCTGGCCAGTATGATATTAAGCAATATTGCTGACTCATGACGTGATTTACCGTGCCTTCACACCAAGTACGATTGATTTGCACCGTGTCTGGGTAAAACTGCTTCCATCGCTTGTCTCCCCTGCTTTCTCATTAGTAGCGTGATATTGTTTTAAACATGAAAACCCTGGCATGTTTACACTCTCTAATACAGCAAGTGGTGCAAGCAGTATACACCTACTTGGTTTGCAAGCTGCCAATAAACACAAGGTGAAGAATAAAACAAAGAGGTAAACCTTTGCGCCGCTTATGCGCGTTTCTACTTTATCAGCTATGGCTGTGTAGGTCAGTGTATAAGCCTGACGATGGTGATGGGCTCACACGGAGACTTCAGGGAAGACAGACACGTAAATGAAGCTATGTTCTAACCTTAAGCCTTCACATTTAATTCGGTACACTGATCCGTATCCGGGTAGAACATGGAGTGATAACGTTACGCGAAAGACCCGAACTTTGGGCTCAAGAATACTGGACTGTGTGGTGTAGTGGTTAGTACTGTCGCCTTGCACATCCAGGGTTCGGGTTTGATTCCCGTCTCTTTGTGCAGTGAGTTTGCACGTTCTCCCTGTGCTTGGTGGGTTTCCTTCGGGTACTCCGGTTTCCTCCAACAGTCCAAAGACCTACAGATTTGGCTAATTGGCATTCCCAAATTGCCCAGTGTGTGAATGAGTGTGTGCGCCCTGTGATGGATTGGCCCCCTGTCCAGGGTGTACCCCGCCTTGAGGCCTAAGTCTACTGGGATAGGCTCCAGGCCCCACGCGACCCAGAATACAGCATAAAGCGGTATAGATCATGAGTCAGTGAGTAAGTACTGGAAATTTAAATGATCTCGAAGATAATCGAAAAAAAGAACAACACTGAAAAGTACCACAAACCACATCGGAACACACACACACAGAGATCTTACAAAGCATGATCAAATCACACCTCCAAACCGCTCTCATAACGGCAGGAAACTGGTACTATTCAGTTGCCACGGATTAACGTTTAAACAAATTACAAAACCCGACTTCCAAATGAGGATCCCAAAATAAACCACATTTGGGGAAAAAAAAAAAAAAAACACAACAACATCAGAGTTCAGTTTAAACAAATACCCAAAGCCTAGGAACTCAGAGTATTAATATCCCTGCAGGTGTTTGTGTGTCTCACCACAGCAGGGTTGCCGAGATCCAGGGCATCCCAGGTGAAGCCCTGAGGAAGGCTGTACGGCTCCTCTCGAATGTTGTCCTTATCAGGCTCGATGCAGCCATGTGTTGTCACCATCTCTCCTGCACAAGGATGCGATAAGTAAGGAACAAAACATGATGCAGAGTGCTGTTAAAAAAATTTAAAAAATAAAATAAAAATCAACAGGGTGGAGTGATGTATCCTGACCAAAAATAAATAAATAAAAAAGTTATCACCTCTGGTGTTACCACTATAACGTACATTTTCTAGTAAGAGTCTGTAAGAGGTAATTTACACACACTCAGGATCACAAATGAGAAAGAGAGAGACTTCAGACTGTGAGTTAAAGCTACAGTGAGCTACTATAAGCTCAAAACTTTTGATACTTAAGTATGAGGGGCGTTCGAGTCAAACCAGGACTTTTTTTTTTTGGAAGAATTTTAGATTAAGAGACTCGTAGCTGCAGGAAAACTGAACAGTGCAAATGTTTTAAAGGCGGCTGTACATCTGTGAATGATGATCCAGACTTTTGGTGCATGATAATTGCACGAGTCCATATTGAAATTTCGATTAGTATGTGATTAATTGTCACTAATGAATACCAAATTTTCCGGTGCAAATGCTTGTTCGAGAAATGTCTACAAAAAGACATTTGTTTCCTGTTTGATTAATGATGACCATTTATATGATCTTCTATTCGATCACTATTCATAACAATATTTGAATGATATTAACTGAAGCACACTTCAGTCAAAGTGTGTTTAAAAAGAAAAAACAATCAACCTAGAGTCTACTGGAATATACTGGAATGTACCTAGTTTAGGGACAGGCTGAGTGTCCCAGAACTGGTAGCTACGGCGCGAGGCCTCTTCCATGGTTTTGGCTGGTCCTGGTCCCACTGAGAAGAGCTCGATGGCTTTCTGAATCTCCTGAAGCTTATCGGCAGGGAGAGAGTTCACCTGGAGAGGCGGAAGAGTGAAAAGAAACAGAACGACCGTGTGTAAAAACACAGAGTTATATAACGACTGAACGTGTCCAATAAAAGCATGAAACAAATCGCGGATATAAACAGAAGAAAAGGCTTTCTCACTTTGGCCAGCGGGTCCTGGGTGGAGTCCTTTCCTCCAGATTTGTCCTTCTTTTTCTTATGTTTCTTTTTCTTCTTTTTGGCCCCCGTGTCTCCTTTTTCTCTGTAAATCAGAACAAGCCACGTACAGGATTTAACACTGACTCTTCCAATGCAGAATCTAGTATTTTATTAAATCTAAAGAATACACACTTAAATTAACAAGTTACAATCACACGCTACAGTAATTTCTTCATTTAGACTGGGGCGAATAATTTCGCAAACACAGCCTGCATGTTACAGAAACTCGGCTGGGAGTTATTGCCACATCCCCCGTACAGTCCTGACCTCGCTCCAGGCCATTTTTCTGCCATTTAAGGCGTTCCTGGGGGGCCTGTTTTAGCCTGGTTCTGTCAATTATACATAATTAGGCAACAACCGAATAGCAAAACAAACCTAAATTATCAAGTTTGCCCCGACTCAGCAAACAGACATAATAGCTATAAAAACACCTGAAATTTGATCTAATTAATTAAATATTTACAGTACTCTCTGCTTTCTAAACACACACAGCACACAACCCTTATGCTGACTCAGCTAAACTGTGCTATACTGCGTCTTAGACCACTTTTCTTTTTACATGCATGCCTGACTATTCTTTTGTGGGTTTTTGTCATGGTACAATAGACTCAGCTTTTAATTAAGAGTTAGAGAAAACGCAGACAAGAAAGTAGTTTGCAATGTGCTAATACAAAGGGAGACGCAAGACAAAATGGGAAGGGGAAAACAAGAGAGTGAGAAAACTGGAGAGCGTGTGTGTGATTTTTTCAGAATTGTATGTTTACAGCTGACTTTCAATGGATAAAGTATTCATTTCTTACGTAAAAGAAAACGCATCAGGCTAGAACGTGATCTCTGTATAAGCAGCTTTATTTGAAACCTACAGGCAGCATGCCATCTTGTGCAGTAGAAGTGAAGTATATGCAAAGTTTGTTTAGAATTGTAATAAAACAAACAAACAAACAAAAAAAACTAATGCATTAAAAAAAAAAAATCATGATACAGTGAAACCTCGGATTGTGAGTAACGTGGTTTGCGAGTGTTCCGATTTTTAATAAATGTTGACTTGAAAAACGAACAAGTCTTGGTTTACGAGTATCAAGTATCATGTATCACGCATGTGCTTCTTGTTTTGACGTGATCAAAACTGAGCCAACTGTGTTTCTCTCTCTTGCGCTGCGGAATTGTGGGTAATCGTCTCCTCTGCAGGGTCTTAGTGCCCGTCTCTTACTGGTATAATCAACATCCGTGCATTTGTTTTTTATTTTTACTTTACAGCAGTGATACCAGCTAGGTATCATGATAATATTGTATCCATACGTCCATGTTTATTTATGTCCTAATTTGTAGTTCATTAAATACTTGAGGTAGCACTTTATTCCAGTTATTTAATTGTTTAATAAAAGCAAACGGTGCAAACAATGGTTCTTTTAAATAAAGGATACGTAAAGAATATTTTAAAACATTATCTGGACTATCCTACTATCTTTCCACTTCCACTGGAAGCGTCGTCCTTCCACTTCCACTGGAAGCGTCGTCCTTCCACTTCCACTGGAAGCGTCGTCCTTCCACTTCCACTGGAAGCGTCGTC
>JAQQZT010000008.1:5943461-5969220 GCA_030068275.1 Clarias platycephalus
AGAAGCGCATGCGTGAAACATGATACTCGGTGCTCGTAAACCAAGACAATGCTCGTTTTCCAAGTCAAAATTTATTACAAATATTTGCTCGTCTTGCGGAACACTTGCAAACCGCGTTACTCGTAATCCGAGGTTTTACTGTATATTTAAGCAATATCGCACGAGAGGGAGTGCTGTTGTGCTGAATATCAGCATGGCTATGATGTGGGCATAAGGATGAGAAGGAAGCCAGAGTACTGCAGATATCACAGCCGTTTTGATATTCAGCACAAACAGCACAACCTCGAGTGTGATATTCCTTTTATACAACAGTTTCACAAACATCCTTTATTATCAACAGATTAACATTTTTTTCCTTATTTAACCTGTTACTTTGCTCCACGAAAACAAGTCCTTCCGTGACTGGCGGAGCTAAATAACCGCGACTGGTGGAGCTGGTGACCGAAAGTTAGCGTAATTAACAGTTGTGAAAGTAGTTTTAAATTCTTACCGGTACTATGTAGCCAAAAGGTGAGGAGAATAAACCAAATCTTGTAAGTTTCACTTTACAATTCCACTTATTCCAGTTTAGAATATCATTTAGAATATCATTCTAAACTGTTCGGGTTCCGAGATTAAATCCCAAACCACGTTAAATGAAAAGCTAGTGCACTATGGTTTACAAAAACATGTCCTTACACTATGGTTTATAAACACCATAGTGCCCCTTTGAGTAGGGGTTAGAGAGAGATTTCGCCTTGTGTCAGGAGTTAGCTTCGTAGCTCACCTTAGGCATAAATAAAACCACACAGACGGTTCAGAGACAATTCAGAATGATGAAGCAATTATTAAGTAGACAAAGTATTGTTGAAGAGGACATAACGTTGTCAGATATGTTTTCTTGACGAAAGTGCTTGAGTGGTTTTGAACGAGGGTTTTGGGCAGGCAGCTACTCTCCCCTCTTTCCAGTATTGTGAACCGCACTGACCCACTCTGTGACTGAAAGTTAACGATCGTTACCACACCTGGGACGCGCGGAATGCCTCTCATCCAATCAGATCACTCAGTCGGAACTAGCTGGTGTATAATTATATATAATTATATATTCATACGTATAAAGAAAAAGAAGCAACATGTGACTGTCCCGTGTCTCTGATAAACTCTCTCTAAGCAGTTTTCTTACAGGAGTAATGAAGTCTGTATCCAGACCTTCTATGCATAGTAAATCACAAATGACAATACTACACGCAAACACACAATCACACACACACAATCACACACACTCCTTACGGCCAGTGAACCCGGGTTTATGGGGCGCTGTGTCAGTAATTAGTGCTCTTCCCAACACTGACTCACACACTTACCACAGTATTAACAGTTGGGTTTTGGTGTAAACATTTATAAATGTCAAACTTTCGCAAAAACAGGCACACACAAGGAGGATTAGTAGGTCAGTGTGTGTGCTGTCATAAGACTGAGATGAGGTGTGTTCACAAGATTAGGCTGTTGTGAGTCAAATACTAAATAGAAATAGAGTATGGTGTAAGAAATAACATCAATATACACTTATGAGAAAGTGGGATAAAGGTTTAATGAGGAAATGAGAGAAAGGAGAAAAGAGTGCATGTGTGTGTGAGAGAGAGAGAGAGAGAGAAAGAAAAAGAGAAAGAGAAAGACAATGAGACAAAGAGAAAGACTGATTAGATTCGCAGTAGAGTAAAAATAACATAAGGAGAAAAGGCATTTGTGTGTGTGGGTGTGTTTGTATTTTAAAAAGCTGCCACATTAGTGTTGTGGTCATGTGGAAAGAGAAGAAACTGCTATCCAGTAAGGGAAGATGAGAAACCAGACTGGCCCTGGCAGGTCGAGTGGAACTTCCATTAGTTCTTAAAGGCAGGAAGAACGTATTGTGATTGATGGAGAGGATATAGTGATGCCTTCGGCAGAGACGTTCACTCCAAACAGTCTCTTTCTGTAGGAGTAAAGAAGTAAACAACACAGCAACCCAACTTCCAAACTCGTTCGACTGGTGCTTTAACTTGAGACATTTATCTTCATTCATACAGTAGATTTCATCAGTTTATCAGATAAATAAAGGCACCTAGACGTTTTGGTACTAAACAAATAGTTCTAAAACTAATTTCTGTGCAATTAACTTGCTGGAAGGCAACTGTATCTGGAAATAAAACCTACCCATTGTAACATAGTTTATACAGTAGAGCTGTCAATCATACTGTATGTAGACTGTTCAATTCAATTTGATTTTCGATTTAAAAGCACTAAAGTAAGCAAATATATTTTGTAAAGGTTAAGAAGTATTAAAAATGATTTAACAAACTTTGCAACTTGTGATATCATACAAAGCTATAATATTCTCAGTATGGCGAAGCAATGAGCGGACTGTCTACATCATGTCTAAAACTCTGGCCTCCCAAGAACCCTTTTAAGGATGTGGAAATAGTTTTAAGCAAGGCAAGGTCAGGACTGTAAGGTGGATGTTGCTAAACTCCCAGCCAAGATCGTGTAACGTGCAAATGGTGTTTGTGAATAATTGTATGGACAGTTCTCATAGACTAATGCATCTCGTAAGTAAGTTAGTGACATGTTAATCAGGTCTTCTACTCAGTGAATGATCACAGGAACGACTGCAATGGGCTTTGAATCACCACGGCTGGGATAATAATCTTTCACGGATGTAAGACCATCTTTAAAATGTTCGTGCCATTCAAATGTCCCAGTTTGACTCGAACGCCCGTTATAATTTGAAAAAGTGCAAATCGATGCTGAATACAAAACTGACCTGTGGACTTAATCAATGGTTTGCATCAGCTTGGGAAAGGGGAAAAAACTATCAGGTAGATGGCGATAAAAAAAACAGCAAAATGTACAAGATTATGCATGAAAAAGACTTTTTGCCCCTTTATTTTTCTGGACTGTTCAAACATTGCTTATTTTGCATAAAATAAAGGGGTGTCTCCATGAAAGTGTTTTCCACTCGCAAAATAATTTCTTTATAGATGAAAAAAGAAATGTAATTTAAATCCTTGCTCCATGTCCAAATCCTGAGCCACAGGTTGCGCATCACTGTCCAATCACACTCAGTTTAGAGTCAGTTTAGCAGTGCAGGCCTTCTCTAAGAGGCCGATCCAGAAACATTTTTAGATTCTACTTGAGGCAGGAGCTAAACATGGTATTAAAATCTTCCAGACGCCACTGTAGACATCGCATCCACCACCCATTCATCATTAAGCCCAAAGGAGTTTCCATGCCATACTGCACACTCAGTTCCAGAATCAACAATTTTTTAGCCGAGCCACAGTTACAATTCACACAAGTGCAATTCAGAAATCCTTAAATAATGTGGGGTTATATGATATAATATAATATATTATGTAATAAATCGTTGTATCACTCATAAAACGCCTAGATTTTAATGCTAAATTTTGAAACTGACTTCACTGTCGTAAACTTTTATGTAACCCATTGCAAATTAAAAGAAGCAACCTACATAATATGTTTTAGCATGATTCTAGGCAAACTATAGAGAGCCTATAAGGTATGTTCATAGTGACCTCTGTTTCTTTTCCATTATTATGTTTTCTGTAATATATGTTTTAAAAAAAATATGAAAACAATGTATTACATAAAACACCTGGATTTGCAAAGAAAGTGCACAAAGCCAAATTAAGCTAAGAAATACTTTTCAACGGATCTACTTCTCATACCTTTCTTGCAACTAGTGTGTAAAACATGTTAAGATGTCTTGCACTATTAATACTCCGATGATAATGTAAGCCCAATAAAAATGAAGTGTGGAAAATCCTGGACACTTTTGCATGTTGTGGTATTAAGATGCTGCCATGGTTTGAATTTTGACCAACTAGTAAATGGATGACAAGCAAGAATGTTGTTACACCACATACACAAATTAAGAAAAAAATAAGCCTATATGGAACATTTTTTGTCATCACCACCAGGCAGTTATTTATCGATTAAATTTAGTTTGCAATGATAATGATTAAATCAAAACCTTGCCACTTTGCAAGCACTTTATAATTATAGTGTGGCAGATTGCAGAGTAGAAGAGTGGTATACAGTACATCTCCTATACTCCGAAGAGACATGGACAATTTCCTGGATCCCCCAAAGTGTGTTCTGGCATCTTCTTGCCCCTCCATGAGTCAACCAGCATTCTCTCACTCATCCTTACTCAGCAGTGGTGTGGGTTTCATTTTTTATTTGGAGGGATATTTTTACCCAGTTTATACTGCATTAAAAATGTGCTGGTAATTTAATACAGAAACAATCTACATTTAACAGAGAACACTTTATAGTTACACAGTTTGTGACCCATTAATACAAGAACTGCGTAAAATGTACTAACTTTAAAAACAGCATTACCTTTATATATATATATATATATATATATATATATATATATATAGTATAGACTGTATATATGCTGTATGTATGGTCCACTAACCTGTTACAACTCCAATGCATTATAGTCTGAACTGAATTCAGAATTGAATTTTTATTAGGCAAATTTCACTGGGAAGTTAAAGTCTTATTTTTGAGACATTGACCGTTCAATTCTTAAACCAACAGAACATACAGTACATTAGGAATGAGTTGGTGTTAGTGCTTGGACCCCTGTGCAAATGGCTTGAGCCAGACTCATTCCTATCAGGCCGGTGATTAGTATACTGGTGATGTTGAATGCTGAGTGGTTGGAACAGACAAGAGGGGAAATGAGGCTGCTGCTGCCAATTTTTAAATTGTATCTTTAGGCACTTTGCAGCCTGTTGAATTAAAACATGCATTTTTAAAAGAAATGTAATCTACAGTGGAATCTTGAATTACGAGCGTAATTCGTTCCGGAAGTGGGCTCGAATTTCAAAACACTCATAAACCAAATCGAATTTTTCCATAAGAAATAATGGAAACTCAAATTATTCGTTCCACAGCTCAAAAAAATAAATACATAAAAATAATTAACACAAAATATTAAGTAAAAATAAACAAACCTGCACTTTACCTTCAAAAAAACGTAAAAATAAATCCTGACAGATAAGTGTTTCCGTTTGTGCACACAGGCACTGTGAATGTGTGTGTGTGTGAATTGCGAGAGAGAGAAAAACCGTTGGCTCAGTTGTGGTCACGTGACGCTCGGCGTCAAAACAACACATGCATGTTTGATACATGATACACTGTACTCGTAAACCAAGACTTGTTTGCTTTCCAAGTCAAAATTTATAAAAAATCTTTGCTTACCTTGCGAACACACGCAAACCGCGTTACTCGTAATCCGAGGTTTACTGTATATCAATTTTTTTTATATGAAAAATAAGGGGTGGATCAAGACAATTGCACAATATTGTATAATAACTTTTATAGTGTGGGTCGCTGAAACAAAAGAAAAATCGACCCCCTGGCTATGCTTCACGACTCCTGACCTCTTTGTGAACCACTGATTTGAGACGTAAAGTTTGGCTTTTATTTAAATATGTAAATAAACTAAATCAAAAAGCAATAGTTACGTAAACTGGATTTTCAAGATGTTGAAAGAAATCCAGAGAGAAAATGCAGTAAAACACCCCAAAAATCTGTCTTCATCTCAGGGACAATAGTTAAAAGTCATTCCCAATGGGATAGAAAGAAATTTAAACAAATCCTTGCTGAGCATCTGGTGGATTCATCTGGCACCAAAGTGAAAGCACAACAGCTTTACCTTTCTTGCAGCTAAGAAGTTAAGAAATCATTTTCTGCAGAAAGCCCAAGCAGTTATTTCACACTACTTAAAGCCGTTAAGTATGGCATGACAATCTGTGGCAGAAATTGTTTATGGAGTGATAAGCCCTAGTGTGAGGTTTTTGGTTCATAAATGCACCAGTACGTCAGAGAAAGAACTGGACAGATGATGAAACTCTGAATGATTTCGGTCAATGCTCAATTTAAAGAAAGAGGAACAGATGTTGATTCATCATGCTGTACCTCTGTGAAAACAACTAGGTGGTTAAAAAGAAGCTTGGATTTGGCACAATAATGAGTCCCGAAACACACTGCAAATGCAATTAAGATCTGGAGTAGAAGTCGGTTTGGAGAATAAACAACAGCAGAATTAAATCAGCCATTTCAGCGGACTGACATAAACATAACAAACGCTTGATGAGCTCATTTGTAAAAGTAACAGCAGCCAAAGACAAATTAAGTTTGGAATTGGTTTAATACTGACTATTATTATAAGGGCAAAAAAAAAAAGGTCTTAAAATCTGCATCAGTATCAGATTGTGATTAATGTATTTTATAATTTCCTCCACTGACGTGTTATATCGTGAGTATGATGCATTATATTGACTGCTTCACAGACACTTAACACTCGTAACAACTTAAAATGCTTAAAATAACAAGATCCATTACCACCCTATTACTCTGTTGTTAAATAATATTGAGTAAAATACAAAATCCAATGCATTTTACATAAACTGAAGCCTGATTTACATTAAATCAACAAAATATAACGCCTTCAAAAATAATTGATTCGTAATCATTCTGTTTTGTATAGTGGAGTTTATTCACTAAAGCCTATTTAAATTCCGTCTTTATTAAAGGGCATCTATTATTCACTTGGGTCTCCAGTGAACTTGCACAAAAAAGTAAGCAAAAATACTTTCCTTGCTTTTTGCTCTTTATCTATGTTTTTTATTGGCCAGTGCTTAAACAGGCCAATTAGATTTCCCTCTAATGTGACCTCATATAAGGGAAATCCGAAAAAACAGGTGCTTGAGGTGCAAAAAAATGCCTTATCTGGGAGGTATTTCAGCTGTGAGACCTGTGTTATCTTGAAAGAAATAGTAAAATACGGGACCTTTAAGAGCTGTATAAGCAACTAACATGACGGAGTGAAACTGTGAAACAGCAGAAACTGTTATAATGCTTAAGCATTTGTGATGTTGGCTGCCTTTTTAGTAGTATTACCTAGTATGCATCTATTTTAGAAGTCGTTTTAGAAAAATTAGATGCTTTAAATATATTTTGTCAGCTGCAGGGCTAAGACTTCTGCATGGTACAGTTTTTCACTGCATGGTACAAGCATTTCACTGCATATCGTACTGTGTATGACTGTGTATGTGACAAATAAAATTTGAATTTGAATTTGAGTTATTTAAGTGCATTAGGACAAATTTCACACTCTTTTGCAGTAAAGATTTTATATCCATATCTCCTTTCAAGAGCTAATAAAAGTATTGCTTTACAGAAAAAAAGCTTCGTCTTTTCTTGTGTTGTTAGCTCAAAAAAAAGAGGTGAAAAATAGTGAGAAGGAAAAACAAACAAAAACTTTGGCCCTTTTCACATATTCCGCTGCTTTATAGGAGAACAGTCTGTCTTTTCTGTCCTGCCCTACTGGAGACAGAAACAGAGACAGCTGAATGGAGCGAGCAGAAACCAGTGCCTTTGGGTTATTTAGTGCAGATGTAGAAAGCAGCTCCTCAGGCACGCTGTGCTGAAGGTCAGCGCATATAAACACATCTCTCCCTGATTGTCCATAAAAACGCAGCAGGGCTGAGAGCGCGGGGAAAGCTTGAGGATTAAGGACGAGTGCACGGTGGGTGAACGAGTCTGAACGAGTAGAAGAAAGAGGGAGATTTGCGTTAAACAAGAAGAGAAAGACAGACAGTTAAAGGAACACTGCATTGTTTTTTGCATCGTATTTACACCCTGAAACTTGCAACCACTTTAAGGGAATCTAACGGCATCAATAAAAAGTTACGCGAAACACGTTGATCAAACGTATTTGTTCATGAATCAACTGCCCTTATAGTTCCAGAGTCCTTTGACTCGAGAGATTGTTCATTTCTCATTTTCTCCGTGCTGTTTTAAAATTTTCATCTATAGTATTTGCACGTACATCACAACTGCAGTATATTAAAAAAAAAGTGCTTGGATTATTTTCATCAAAAAGAGTGTGAGAAATGAAAGACGATACACATTGAAGGACCTCTCGCAGCTCTGCTGAAAAACAGCCAGCAGTGTTTCAGAGAGAGAATCCGTCACCACAGCAACAAAAGAATGAACCCAGACCCGTGATAAAGTTTCCCTGACATCTAGGCCACTGCATACTGTAGGTTTACCATATGAAGCTTGTGTGTTTATAGTGGTGTTACTTGGGAATGCATTGTCACGCTTTTCCAAGAAGGCACCTTGGCTAGCTAACTAATGATCTAGAAAAGTGCAAAATGAAAGCGAGAAAGACCCCCGCAACACAGCAACCACATCACGGGCCACTGATAACGTTTCCCGGAACATCTAGGCCACCGCATGTGTCTAGTGTATGCGCTTGTGTATTTGCGTGCATGGTTATGAGGTTATCACCTGGCATGCCTTGTTACTGATTGGGTAAATGATGACGATGGAAAGAGAGACAGAGAGAGAGAGAGAATGAGAAAAAGAGAAAAGACAGAGACAGTTTGTGCCCTAGCCAGGAGCCTCTCATGGCTTCACCAGAGCAACTGCCATACTGAGTGAAATCATGCAGGCAACACTGGATCTTCATTCCTTTTTTAGTCTGTGGATGCTCTCTCTTTCTTACTCTCTCTCTCTCTCTCTCTCTCCATACTTGAAACACCATATTTTAGCACATGCATATTACATCACACTTCTGAAAAGAGCAGCTTACATAATCACTGAAGTGCCATGTGCCACATGCACAATTTTGGACCACCAAAAGAAAAAAAAAAAAAGTTTTCAACCTAATGGGTTCTTTATTTTAATAAAATTAAGAAAAGTATGTGTGTGTGTGTGTGTGTTTTTTTTTTTTTTTTTTCTTACTATATCAGAACATTGAATTTGGTTTCTATTCCAAAGTTGGAAAAAGGAACAAAAACTTCTAATGATATCAATAAATATGCCGAAGATTTGAACAGATGGACTTTATTACTTTTTTCAATACGTTCCACAGCTTCAACAGGTCAACTTATTATTATTATTTTTTTTTTTTTTTTTTTGCACCCTCAGAGTATTCCCAGGATGCAAAAAGTTTGTGCACCCTTAACATTCTTAACTCCTTGTAGAAGAGAAGGGGCTGGGCAAAGCTGCAAAGGCTAATCAGGACAAGCAGAGCATTGTGTTAGCTTTTCCCACTGCTTCATGGGACCCAATGAAATATTCAACAGAACTCGCTCATGAGATTTACAGTTAGAGCAGACAAAAAATAAAAATAAATAAAAAAATTGTTGTTGTAATAGTTTCTACGGTAGTTCTTCCTGCGCAGATGGTCAGAGCTGATAAACGGGATAAAAAAAAGAATAATAATAACAATAATAATAATAGTAATAATAATAATAATAATAACAATAATAAAACATTACATTTGTGGTTAGGACTTTTCTGCTTAATTTCCGTGCTTTAAGTCCCCTACATACGAACATTTCAGTTACGAACATATAATGCGAATATGCGCTTGCGAATGTTCAATCCCGGAAGTTAGATCACATGACCGGCATACGTGTCCTGGGTGCATCCCAGGACGTCTGAAAGCAGCGCCACTGAAGCTGGTACTGCTAAGAAGCGGCAAGCAATAACAATGGAGACAAAAGTTAAAATAATTGAGAGAATGGAGCGAGGTGAGAAGATGGCAGACATTGCTTGTTCTTTTAAAATGAATCGTTCATCCATCGGCACCTTTCTAAAGAACAAGGAGAAGATCATGCAACGTGCTAGTTTTATACTATGTATAGTCGATTGTGGTAGTATCCTAGTACCTAGACAGTGTTTGTTGCACTTACAAACAAATTAGACTTACGACCAAAATCTTGGAACAAGAACTCGTTCATACGTAATGTACTAAAAAAAACATAATTTTATATATTTATATTAACATTAATCTTACAAATTCCAGATAAAGACAAAATTAAAAACAGTGAATCGAATTACAAGAAGAGAACATTAAAGAAGGATCTGTTCTTGACTGTCTACTCTAAAATTATGAATTTAACCATCTGTTCCCTTCACCTTCATGTGTCTCATTTGCTTCCGTGCCTTCGTGCTTCTCGAAAGCAAAACAGCTAATTAATTCTAAAAATAAGGACAACTCCAACCCAGTCGGACACGGCCGTGGAAATGTGTGGGGTTTCCTGTTTTGTTTGCTGATAAAAACAGACAATTCTGCAAATAAAAAGACGTAATTGATCGTTACATAAATTACATACTATTTAGCGTATAATCTACTTCCACACAACAGGAACTAAATGCAGATAAAGAATAAGAATGTAAATATGTATCTAGTGGAACATAGGAGGGAAATTTTCAAAAGTGACATAACAAGACATGACAACAATTTATTTTTACGTAATCATTTTAGGTATATATTTTATTCAATGTATTTTGTCTTCCATGTCTGCATTTGGGCTTTGTGTGTACCACATTCCTTACATTGTGGCTGGACACTATGAGGTAATTAATGGGGAAAAATACACCAAATTGTTTAAAATTGAAAATAATTCAAGGCAAGAAACCAATTCTTCCTGAGAGCATGTCTATTACCTGTCATCCCCAACTAACCTCTCTTATTCCCTCTCTTGTTTTTTATAAAGTTAAAAGTTTTAATAGTAATAGTAATAGTTTTACACCTGGTTGTTTTACAGCACTGACGCTGGAGACTCCTTCCAAAATGAATTTCTACAGTCAATATTTTACCTGTACAGTGCTGTGCAAAAGTTTTTACGTCACTCATTATATTATTTCTATTAAGTTGTACATTAAAATAATGTTTTATTCTGACAGGATGCAAGATCCAACTTTAAAAACGGCTTATGTAACAAGCTCAGCAGCAACCTCATTTCCCCTCTCGTCTGTTCCAACCACTCAGCATTCCGAATGATTCATTCAACAAAAAAACATTCCTGGTCAGGCACAGGGACTGGACTGAAAATGAGAGCCAAAAATGTCTTTCAGGATGTCTGGCGAAGTAATTCTCAAGACTACATTAAAAAGTCTGGCTCTTTGGAAATGAGGAAAAACGGAGGGGGTCAAGACTTTTGCACAGTATATATTTTATGTACTGAATACTATATATGTTATAATGTATAATTCACATTATCTTTTCTTCCTTGTAAATTTTTTATTAGGTTCAACATTTAAAAATATTAAATATAATGCACTTTTCAATCCCAGACTGTATAAATTGAATGCATTACATTGTACATTGTGTATTGAATATACAATGATGAGAATGAATATATATAGCCTTTATCATCTGTGTGATTGCTTTGGCAGTCTTGCTATCCCAAAACTTTCCTTTGGAACAAATATAGCTATTTTTTTTTTTTATTCAATCATGTGATATGTTAGCTATTTAGATAGACTGTGGTGTCATTTATCTTACTATACAGTGTTCGGATATAACTGGATCAGTTGGTATATAAGCCATCCATTCAATGGGTTGCATTTAGAGCTGACGACTTAAAATAGCCTTAGCCAAACAGAGGAATACAGCTACCTGAGAAAAGCAATCTGTACTGACGTGTGTGCTTAATAGGAGCTTATCTCAATTGTCTAGGCAACTCATTCGGAAATAATCCTTTGTATTGTTTCTGCCTTTGTAGTTGCCAGGTTTCTCCTAAACAGAACTCTCTCTCAGCTGTACTTTCAAAATAAGAACTGATTATCAAGGATTAGGAATGTAAATATGGTTAATAATACACTTCCTGGCCAAAAAAAAAAAAAAAAAGTCGCACACGCCAAGATTTCATTCGAGCACCTTTAGCTTTGATTACAGCACAAAATGTGGTTGTCGGTTCACATGTGTGAAAAATGATCCCTCATCCTCCCAGAACCACTCTTTCAGGATTAGAGTCCTGAAATATGTCTTTCCATCATGGAAAAAAAAAAAAACTATATTGATGTGATAACCTGATCATTTAGTACATTCAGGTCGTCAGCTGATTGTATTACCTCATAACGTCGCTCAGCCTAGACCTGCCCAAATGAAGCAACCCCAGATTATAACCCTTGTACAGTGATCACTATGCATGATGGGTGGATCGCTTCACGCGCTTCCCACCGTACCCTGACACGCCCATCACTCTGGAATGGGGCGATCTGGATTCATCAGACCACATTTCCATTGCTCGAAAGCCCAATGTTATACTCCTTAGCAAATTCAAGTCTTTTTTTCTGATTAGTCTCCCTAACCAGTGGTTTACTCATGGCCAGTTGAGTTCACATATAGTTCAGCACTGTCCGTCCAGGTTTTCATAATGGGTTGGAGGAATGTTATCCCTGTTCCAATATTTTCAAATCTTCCCCATAGTTTGACCCTTCTTACACGACAACTTTTATGACCAGGCAGTGTAATTATGCCCAGTAATTTTTAATATCTCAAGCGTTTCTACCCTTGCAAAGGCTGTGTTTTAAATGGGGTAGAAATTGTGGACTAAATGGCTGGAATAAATGTTATGGGTGAAAAATGTACCCGCACAAGAACACTGTAGTCTCACTGTATTGATAATCTGGTTTGTGGATCCTCTTCTGATCACGTATTTTGAAGGTAAAAGCACATTGTGATGAACCACTGCCACTTTAATGTGAAGTGCCATGACATCAAAAGCATTGCCTAATCGTGGGATTTCCTAATAGTTGAATAATATGCTACCATAATGCAGGCTGAGTATTTAAGTGGCGTGGTACTGATGGATGAAACCACAACAACACACTAGTGTGCATTTAAATAGAATGCTGAGGCTACTGTACTATGACACATTAAACTCCAGTTGTTGGTTTTAGGAGGACCTTCCTGGGTCGAGCTCCGTAGAGTGGCAAGTGAGAGGTGCGGAGGGACCAGAGGAGAATTTTGTCATTAACATGGGCTGTAAGCGGCCTCTGACTCATTGAGTGAAGGCTAATCCTAGTGGGAGGCTGAGGAGGTGAGAAGTGGTTGTGTGTGTGAGAGGGGGGGGGGGGGGTCAAATGGCAAAAATATGTGGGAGTAAATAAGCTATAAAATGAAATGAGACAAGGAGGACGGAAAGCAGGTTTGTGAGGGTGTGAGGGTCACACATACGTGATTACACGCACGCACATAACCACTGAGAGGAAGATCCAAATATTGTGACATTAGCTGAAACACAGCCACAGCCCACACACACTCAGAGCTAGTGCATTGTAAAGAAAGGCAAACATTTAAGCCTACACTAAAGGCTTACTGTAAAAGCAAAGGTTTACAGCTGTGAAACATATCTATATAAATAAATGCAAGGTTTTACATTGGTCAGAACTTGCTCTTTCAATGAAATCATTGTGTTTCATATATCGGAGGACCCAAAACCAGTCTCAGAAAATGTTCTGTCTGTATGTCTGTCCAGCCAGATTTTGTCACCGGATCACACAAAACTGTCTGGACAGGATTTAATGGGACTTTGGCAGTACTTTGATACTTGCGTGAAATTAAACCTGCGCCATAAATGAAATCAAAGTGAAGTTATGAGCAGTTTCTTTCTTGCCACATCACAGAAGCAATTTTGTAAGGTTTCTTGGTAAATAATGGAGACGGTGAGCTTTATGCGCTGTAATCTCTGTAATATCAGGAAGACAAATGCAATCACCCTACCTGTTGTGTCATCTGTTGTATAACAGTCACATAAAATCCAGAGTGAGTCAAAATCAAAAGAAGCTTACTATCAGGTAAGTAAGCGTTGTATTGTTAGCTTGTCGATATCTTATCAAAACCACACATAATACACATAATGGTATCTTTACAATATTCAGGTTTGCACAGTAAGGGGCAGATTACGCCTATTTAAACACACTGCATACAACCATGTAATAAACGTCCCATTTTAAGCAAAATATTGGGTGTGAATTCATACATTCACACCCAATTCATAAATTCATACATCCTTGGTAGCTGTGTTTTACTGGTTAATGAGTTCAAATCCAAGCATCACCAAGCTCCCTTGAGCACATCCCTTCGCCTGCTTGGTCTAATCCTGTCTTAATTGCACGTTGCTTGCTTGTGAATCGTTGCCTTATGACTTGAACTTGTCAACTGCAACCCTGTGAATGTATCATGTGGATCATGACATTGTAAATAAAACTTTTGAATTGTTGCCTAATAAATCAAGCTTGTGAATTACAGCTTAATATATCAAACCTGGGAATCTTGGCCTTATGAGTCAAACTTGTCAACTGCTACCTCGATCGTGTGGCTCCTTACCTTATAAATCAAACTTGTGCATGTGAACTGTTACTTTATAAATCGAGTGTGAGGATCGTAACCTTATGACCCAAACTTGTGCTGTTAGTTTATAAATTGAGCGTGAGGATCCTTACCTTATTAATCTAAAGGTCTAGATTAAGGATCTAGAATTAAACTTGTGCGTGTGAACTAATACTTTATGAATCGCTTTATACATCAAACTTGTGATTCACAAACTGATGAATGGAACTTGGGAATCGCTGCCTTATACAGTAAATCGCAAACGTTCTGTATCACATCGTAGCAGATTCTGTGCTATCGTCAAAGATCGAAGCCTTAATGACAAAGTCTCCTAATATGCTGGAGTATGTGAAAAAAAAAAATGCTACCATGCTACCATACTCACTAGGAATGCTACCTTACTCATTAGGAATACTACCATACTCATCAGGTATGCTACCATACTCATTAGGAATACTACCATACTCATCAGGAATGCTACCATGCTACCATACTCACTAGGAATGCTACCTTACTCATTAGGAATACTACCATACTCATTAGGAATACTACCATGCTCACTAGGAATGCTACCTTACTCATTAGGAATACTACCTTACTCATTAGGAATACTACCATACTCATCAGGTATGCTACCATACTCATCAGGAATACTACCATACTCATCAGGAATGCTACCATACTTATTAGGAATACTACCATACTTATCAGGTATGCTACCATACTCATCAGGAATACTACCATACTCATCAGGTATGCTACCATACTCATTAGGAATACTAACATACTCATCAGGTATGCTACCATACTCATCAGGAATACTACCATACTCATCAGGAATACTACCATACTTATCAGGTATGCTACCATACTCATCAGAAATGCTACCATACTCATCAGGAATACTACCATACTCATCAGGAATACTACCATACTTATCAGGTATGCTACCATACTCATCAGAAATGCTACCATACTCATCAGGAATACTACCATACTCGTCATAAATGCTACCATACTCATTAGTAATACAGTACTACCATACTCATCATACTCATCAGGAATGCCACCATACTTATTAATAATACTACCATACTCATCATAAATGCTACCATACTCATTAGTAATACAGTACTACCATACTCATCATACTCATCAGGAATACTACCATACTCATCAGGATTATTATCCCGGTAAACCGTATGAATTAACAACAGTATTCATACTATATACAGTGTAGTACGCGCGTATGCTTGTCGGAGCGTAGTCATGGCGACCGCTTCTGCGATGTAGTTTGTTTAGTATCGATGTATCCGAAATGTTTTCTCTGAAACTTTTCTCCTTACCGAGTCTCCTCAGCGGATCAGCGATCTTCGGCTCGCAGGCTTTGGGCGGCTCGTTCTGAGTTCTCGCTTCTTTCTTCCTCCACCCCAGCATGGTTCTCCTGCTGCTCAAACTGCTCCTGTCGTGGCTTTACAACAAGTTCACTGCCACAACTGTTGTCCAAAAGTACACACACTAACACACACACACACGCTGCAAATCCCTGCGACCTGGGTGGAGTTGCCAGATCGAGGAAATTCCTCCAGAAACTGCTCCAATCCCTCCTCGACTGCACTGTAATCCAGATTCAGCATACAGGCGAAGTTTGCACTGTTGCAAAGTAATATCTCTAATCTTTTTTTGTTGTTGAACAATTTAAATGTCAATGGCCCTTAAAATTTAAACATAGTACAACTAATAAAAGTAATGAAGTGTAAGTATAACGGAACAGAGCAGACACACTCCTGTTAAAGTGCTACGATCTGACCCAAAGACCCCCAGCGCCTGACTGCAGTTTCTAAAACCGCTCCGAAACCTGAGCTCAATGCACAGGTTGCCAGATTGTGTTCTAATCCACTTGTTTAGTCTTCCTTTCTAGGTTTCTTCGTTTTCAGGAACCTGTTTATCCTGATAAATGTCATAGTGACTCAGGAAAAGTGTATCTAAAGTGGGGATACTCCCCTGTCGATGGCAGGGAACCACACACACACACACACACACACACACACACACACACACATTGATAAACTCTTTCACACTTTATCTTGACTAGTCCATCTACTTTCATAAAACAGTGATCTTGAAGGAAAGGCATGGTTGTTGCCAATGCTACCCACTGTGCCATTATTATAAAGAAATAGAAAAAAGTAAATAAATAAAAATCTTTAAAATATCAAAAAAACTCTGATAATTAAGATTATCAGATTATTATTATTAAGAAGATTGCTCTGACAATACACCCAGGTCTCGCATTACCTACTGTATGTACCTAATCAAACATTTATTACTGTATATATAAGCATTGGAATAATTGTGTCTGTATAGCAGCACCTTGGCATAATGGTTAGCACTTGCACCTCCAGGGTCCCGGTTCGATTCCCGCCTTGGGTCTGTGAACATGGAGTTTGCACCCGTGGTTTGGTGGGTTTCCCGCTGTGATGAGTGAGTGAATTATGTATATGTCAAATCATTTATTAATTCACAGGGTGCATCACTAATTAGCTTAATCTGCATGTCTGTGGAAGGAACCCCACCAAGCATGGGGAGAACATGCAAACTCCACGCACATACATCAGACCTGGGACGGGAATCAAACCCAGACCATGGAGATGCAGGGCAACAGTGCTAACCACTAAGCCACCATGCAACCTGGGATGTTAACCATGTGTTATATTTAGTTCTGTGATTTTATTATTTATTAGACCAATTATTTCAGTACTCATATATTTATTTTTGAATTACAGACAGCACAGCTCTTGAGCTTGGGTTTTTATGTGTATATGTGGAGGGGTTCTTTTTGGTTCTCATCCCTCCCAAAAACATGCTTGCTACTGTAAACTGTCTCTCGACATAAACACTTTTGCACATGGTGACCGGCATCAAATTCAAAGGGAGAACCTGCCTTGTGTCAACAGTTCCTGGGACAGGATCCAATCTGGCAACCCAGCTCCAGAAAAGGACCTCCAACAGAGAGGTGAAAATCACAACAGTACTCTATGTCTTGAGATTCTACGCTCTGAGACTGTCAGCTTATTTTACTGTATGATTTTATTTCTTCTGCCCAGACACATTTGAACCATGCTTAATTATACCATGCTTATACTGTAACTAAAAACACGCACAATTTGTAAATGTACTAATTCTTAGCTACATACACAAGGCCTTGGAGAGCACAGTGGCTTGTGGTTAGCATTGTTGCCTTGTTCCTCCACGGTTGAGGGTTCGAGTCCCACCTTGGGAGTTTGCATGTTCTCTTGGTGAGTTTCCTTTGGGTGCTCCGATTTCCTCCCACAGCTTAAAGACAAGCAGATTAGGTTAATTGGCATTGGCAAAAGTTTCATGGGATAGGCCCTAGGCCCCCTGTGACCCTGTATACAGGATAAAGCGGTATAGACAATGAGTGAGGGAGACACAAGGACTTTGGAAGAACACACAGAGATTTTCACATTCTGTAAAACCGTACGTGCCTTTTGTTGATTTAGGAGAGTGGAGAAAGAAAGATAAACCAACAGCACATTATCTTCCTTGCAGCGCCCCCTGCTGGTGATCTGAAGAAGCACAATCCAGTAGTCGGGTTACTTTAGAAGTGAGATTTCCTTTATAATTGCTTTTTTGATAGAAAAGAGCTGTATATCGTTCAGTAATTTATTTATACCTTTTAAAGAAACTGCTTTATCCTTGTTACTGTGGATCCAGAGCCTGTCTGGAAGCAAGGGTACACCTGTGTATGTACCTGCCATTATGTTTTTTTTTTAAGAGGTAGAAGGAAACCAGGGATCCCAGAGGATCCCCATATAGACACAGAGACAATTTCCTTGAACCCAGGGCACTGGCTGGCCAAAAAGAAAGTCTCACACTCTAATATTTCCTTGAACCTTCAAATTTGATTGCAGCATGCGTTTGCAGTTGATTTGTTTCAACAATCTGATGCAACATCAGAACCTTAATTTCTCAGTTGTTGCACAATTTTTTCCCAGCAACATTTTCTCCAGCACATCCCAGACCGCAGCGTAGTTCTATACCTGTGACTTCTTGTAATATTGTGCATTTAAAGATGATCTTGATTTCACGAATTAATCATACCTGAGATTTCTATTGTTGGTTTTTTTATGATTCAACTCTACAGAACATTTAAATCATCTCTAACCAAATTAAATCTTTTTTCCTGACCACATTTCTCCTTCAGAGCTGACAGTATAATTCCATGTTTTAATAATGTTGAGGACAGATTGTGTGTGTGTATATATATATATATATATATATATATATACTGTCAAAACAAAACGAAATTATGAATCTGTCCAGGCCATCAGGGAAGAAAAAAATAGTTGCGCCTTCTGAAACATCTTTTCCATGATCACAGGTTATGTCTTCTGACATGGTTGTTTAAGATATGAGAAACTGATCACTTCATCAGTTAGGGTGAAATAACTTGCTACCAGCTAAAACACATTAACCACTGCAGTAATGGAAGGATCTGAATCTTAAGGCTGTTAAGTATATTATCTTAGTTAAATCCAGGTACACAGGCACTATGTATTATGCGTATGTGTGTGAGCACCTAATGTAGGTTCCTGGGTTTTGCATGAAAATAGAAAGGAGCTAGTGTGGCAAAGTTATCAGAGAAACCTTCCGCTGTTTTACGTATAAAACTGCACAAATCTGTATCTAACATTACTGATTATTTTCAATCAAAGACTTTTCACACCAAATATTGACTGTTTATTCTATTACCCAATAATGGGCTATTTATAGAAGTTAATGACACTATTTATATAGACATAACTCAACAAACTTTGAGAGTAATTAAGTCAAATATATCATACATACAGTATCACCTCATATCTTTGTTTTGCATAGTGACTGGACGTTTTGAGTCATCAGGTGATTTTTTTTTTTCAAAAGAAAAAAAAAAATTAGACAGGTATTTCTTGCCCAGCCATGAAAGCGTTATTTTTGGCATTCATACTATTAATTATCTCAAATTATATATTTGACTTCTAGTCCAAAGCCAATGTAATGATCAAAGATGACACCGCAATTGCAGCACCAGCCATCTGATATATTTGAACAATAAAAGATTATAACGAGAGAGTTCAAGTCAAACCGGGACTTTGACTGTGCAGAATAACAGGACACAGTCAAGAAAGTAAAAACAACTTATTTCTCTATATAATCCTAATGCACTTATCCCAGCGTTTCACTAGTGCTTGGACACCATCAAGGTAGAAAGTTTTCTCAGCACACTGGAGCCTGCCTGCTTCATGCCTGAAACGCTGGCCTCCCAGGAACTCCTTTACTGGCCCAAACAGTCTCATCATCGTACTGTACTTGAAGTCTTCTGTAAATGTCAATCATTTTTTATGCCTTACACCATTCTCAAGAAATTCGCCTTGTAAATATGCACCAAAGAGTAATCAAATTAAATAAATGAAGTCAACATGACAGCGCACTGCAATGCCCAGCAATAAGGAATTTATTATAGCATGTGACAGGCCATCGGACAGACACTCTTCTGCAGGTTAAAGTTCTTTTCTTTGCATTGAGGTGAATGGAGTTCTGCATAGTACTGGTAAGTCACAGAGAAAAGGCCATTTATGAGGAAATAAACAACAGTCTATCGGAGGTTTAGTTCTGTTTTTGTTTTGTTTAAAACAAATAACACCCCAAACAAAAGTACTTATTATATTCATACAAAATATAAAATATATATTTTATATATACTGTATACAAAACACAAAGAAACAATAAAGAAACTGTTTCAAGTAAAATCTGAAAAGAAATGATCGTGCACCTATGTGCACTTTTGTAAACCATATAAAAACAAAACAATTAAAAAACAAATAGGATATTATATGCATATTTACAAGATTAACTTAGCAAGGTTTTGTACAAATGTTACAAAATAGCTGGACGCACATACACAGACATTTTCAGACACACAAACAAACACGGATGAAGAAATGCTTAGAACGACTAGACAAGTGTGTACCTGTGTGCGTGTTGTGAACACCCCACAATTTGGCTTGTGGCTTCTCAAAGTAACCATGAAAATGACATGAGTGAAGGTGAGCTTTTATCAAACGTGACGTCGGCGAACACTGCCTCGCTAATACTGCATTCATATTTTTTGCTGAAGTCTGTAGATGAGTGGATGAACGAATGTTCAAAGTTCGTGTACCCTTTACAATTGTCCCGGGATCGATGTGATGAGGCAGCATCGTCATGGGAACAAGAAGAAGAAAAGATAAAAGAGGGCGAATTTGTTATTTGCATTCCCTCCGTAGGTTGGACACAGTGAGAGAATGAGGGCACATCTTAAGGGAGCGCACAGTGAAGCACCGAAACACACAATGACCCCTGTGTGAATGTGTGGCAAGAACCCTGGCAGTTCTTTCAGACGTTACTTAGAGACCCGCTGCTTTCTGGCCCTGTTGTAACACTGTGTTGAAAGAGCATTGAAAGGACTGACGGAGAGAGAATAAAAACTTTGGCAATGGTTAAAAGAAGCACTGTGCCATGCGAGCTGAATGAGAATCACACAGTTAGCAAACCCGTTCATTGATACCCCTTTTCCACCAACTACGTGCTGGCGCTGATTCACCAGTGGGTATATAATCTAAAAAAAAAAATGCTATGCTGTGGTTCCTACACTAAAATACTTTATTTATTACTAAAAATGCGTACTTTTATTCCTTTGGGTTGGATTGGCATCAGGACATGACTATAATTTAGTGGTTGGACTAGGAAACACCTATTTCACCAGAAATGACAAGTAACAAAATAGCGGCTACATTGCTAATAGCGGCTACATTGCTAAAGCTAATGCAGAGCAAACCTGCTTATAAAACGTTAGACAATCATACTATGTCGCTGAAGATAAACCGTCTTGAGTGCGGTCGCGGTCTATGGTGCCTCTTTGCTCTAAACAAGATAAAATGTATAAATATTAGCTTTTACACCAGTGGAAATGTAGGTTGGTTATTAATAAAAAGGTTCCAAACAAGCACCGTGTTAATGGAAAATGGGGTATTAGTGTGACAAATCCACACCGCATCCTATAGTATCCAATTATTCTAATTCAAATGCTGTTACAAGCATTCGTGAAACTGGGAGGTAGGCGGGGCCTGGAGTGGTGAAGAGTCATCAGGGGCGGAGTGCTGGGGAACGGGGTTGGGCTTATCCCCGGGACGTCGGATTAAAACGAAAGGTTTGGGGGGTGGGGCCGGGGCCTTGTTGTTGTTGTTAACGGAAGAGGAGATATGAACGCTTTTGTGGGAGGAGTCCGAAGGTGAGACCACCACTGTGTGTCTCCTCCAGGCCCGCCTCTTCCGCCGTGTCTCAGGAGAGAGGGGTTTCCTCAACCCCACTGAACGGATGTCCTCTGCTGAACCGAGCAGACGTGCACGCACCTGCTCTGCCAGTGATGGCTGACTTGTGGAGCCAGAGGTGGAGACTACCAGTTCAGAGGGTGGAGCTAACAGGTGACCACTGGGTGAGGTCAGTTTGGGTGAGTGAGAAGATGAGGATTCCGGAAGACTGGTCCTCGTTCGCCCTTTGTTGGGCTGTTGTTCCTCCTCGGTAGGTGGAGCACTACAGACTTCTAAAAGATCTAGTGAACGAGCTTTGGCCTTTTCCAATTTTAGGCGCCGGCGTGCTAAGGTGTCGCACTGAATGAGGCGATGGGAGTTGAAGGAGGGTCGGTTTTGCAGGCGTTGGGAGGCGATGGAGGACGAGGTGGAGGGGGTGGAGGAGCGCCCAGCACTTTCAGTTCCTCTTTCTGAAGGCTCGGGGGTGGGGCGTTTCAGAGGGACGAAAGGAGGAGCTGGAACGGAAGTGGGAGCAGGAGAAGGAGTCGGTACGGGGGCTTTGTTGTGTGTGTACAGGAAGCTGCGTGGTGCAGTCGGCTCTGGTGAGGTGTGCGTGTTTGATGGAGGGGGTGTGCGTTTTTCAGGACGTTCCTGCGTGAGGGAGCGTGAGGCAAAGCCACTTTCGTTGTCCGTTTCGCTCACCAGCTCGCTCTGCTCATCGTCGGCGTCGTCACCCCGCCCTTCGGACGCTAAACTCCGCCCCAGCGTGGAGAGTGTAGAGTAACCCGAGACAATAGAACGTGCATCGTCCCCTCTCCAACTGCGACCTTTCGTCTCCGACCTCTGGTCCTCTTCCTCGCTAAGAATCACTGAGTGCGCTTCCTCCTCACAAGGCGATTCAGGTTTGTCCTTGACTTGCAACACAGTCCTTTCTACGTTCTCTTCGTCATCTTCTTCCTCTTCCTCATCTTCATCCTCTTCTGCCTCTGCGCGTGGAGCCACGTCAGATTCACCCCGATCAGTGTCCTTTGCCTCGCACTCTACTTCCACAGTGAGATCGGCTCTGATTGGCTCCAGCTCGGAGTCGTCGTCAGTGCTGCTGCCCAGGAGGCGATTGACGGGTCGTTTTCTGCGTCTTCGAGTCACAGCAGACATGATGGCCAGCGTCGTCAAGAAGTCCTTGGCTGTGAGGTCACGTTTTGACCCTCCAGAGCCCTAAACAATGACAGAAGTCTGGAGGTTATTACAGCCTAGAAAAACAAATATACAGTGAACAATACAGTGAATATAAAGTCAGTTTGGCCTGAATAGGAACTGGAAGGCTTCTTTATTATTATTATTATTATAATAAAAATTTTTTTTTATAACAAGCCTTGGATGTCAAATGTCTAATATCCAACATAGCTGAAAGACTTAAACAATAAAACAAGCAATAAAGCACTATTAATAAAGAAATGTGAAAGTTATCACATTCTGTGCTATACTGCTACTTAATAGAATATATAGTGCAACTCATAACTAATATTTAATCTTAATACTTTATACTTTAAGTACATAAAACATTAATTAAATCTTTAAAGAACACAGCTTTGCTCTCCCCCCAGTGTGCTTGCAGTACCTTTTTTCTACCAGAGAGGTCTCCAAATCCTTAAATTCGCAAATGCTATGTACAGTATATGGCTTAAAAAAACAAACAATACAAGCATTTGAACTGCAACTCTTAGTCAATCCTTACCTTTGATTTTGCTGAATCACTGTTGGTTGAGTCTAAAGTCACAATAGAATAGAAAAAGAGAAAGAGGAGAGAAATAGGCCAAGATGAATAAATATATGGACATGTTTCTAAGAAATGAGAGGCACAGAGGCAAGTCATCAAGACACAACTAATATCACTGGCCGGTTTCGATCCCAAATTTGTGGCCTTTAGTCATTTTTTAACAACCGTATCATGTCTTTGTCTTGACTCTGTGACTGTCATTGAATATGAAGAAACCCAACAAGAGACAATGTTCACACAAGATTCAGACCAAGCAACATGTGCAGGACAAATGGTTATTGATTGTCTAGAAGTGACGCTCGAATGTGAACAGGGTCTCCACATCTACAGCGTTAAAGAGGAACGGCACACACTGTTGACATCACGTCAAATACTGATGACATCGACCCATCAAAGAAGCCATGTAGGAGGTGAGAGCAGGAAGGGGCAGAGAGGCAGGGAGGATGATTTCAGAGGCAGCGGAGGGAAACAATGCATTGACACAAGTCACGTACCCACACCCAGTCACATTCTGAATCTCTCTCTCTCACACATACACACACACACAAATGTTTAAGCATTCGCTCAATTGCACAGCTGGGCACACACACGCGCGTTCAAACATTCGCTCAATCACGCAGCATGGCACATACACACACACTCACACACACACACACAGGGTATGCCAGACGAAACCCATCCTACCGCAGTGGCTGCTCCACCGGCTCAGCTATGAGAGGGACGCAGAAATGTACACAAAGAGAAAGTGGAAGAGGAATACAAAAAGAGAAGATGAAAATAAAGAAAATGGAAAAGTGCAGAACATTCAACATGCAAGAAATTTGTGTACTTTTGCATACTTGGTTATAACTAAACACACCTACACAGTTGTTTCTTCTGACTGGGAACACGCCAAAAATACATCATCTCTTGATACTTAACTTCTACAATAAATGACGCACTATACAACAATATATAGGTTTGCTCGCAAACTGCCAAAAACACAGTAAAAATGTAAAGAAATCTTACACTGTATCACAATATTGAGATTATCATCATATCGCCCAACCCTTACTCGAAAGATCTCAAAATCACACAGGTCCAAAATCAGAATGAACGAGACCATGTCCAGCATTGTTGATGTTCAGCGATTTGGATTGTGGCGTTTGTTGTTGCACAGGTTGCCAAGGCTCTCACCTGAGATCTCGCCCAGGAGGCCAGCCCGGCCGATGTTCGATAGGAGATGATCTATGTTGGGGGCGGGTTGAACGTCCTCTGTGTCCACCGGCGTCTGACATAAAAAAAAGAAAAAAAAAGAATGACTTTAAAACAATGGCTTTACAACTACTCTATATTGAATAGCTATCATGATTTATGGAGCATCCTCAATGAATAAAACAGAATGATATGTTGAATTTATTGAATGAATCTTGAGTGTCAGGGACTTTTACCATGGGAGCTTACACTTTGTGGTTCATCAGTAACATTACAAGCTGACCAGAGCAACAACTGTTTATAACAATTGATACAACGTGCAATATACAAGGGGGCGTTCAAGTCAAACTTCGGTGATGAGACTCTTAGCTGCAGTAAAACATTTGGACGGTGTAAGCGTTTTAAAGAAGTCCATAGGTCAGTGAATGACAATCCCGCCCAAGGTGGCTCGGAGCCCACTGCAGTCGTTCTTGTGAGCGTTCAGCGAGTGGAATGCTCTCAGGAGTTCTTGGGAGGCCACCGTTTCAACAGTGACAATGAAGCAGCCTGTCAGATCATGGCACTAGCAGACTGAGAAAACGTTCTACCATGACGGCATCCAAGCACTAGTGAAACACTGGGGTAAGCGCAGTAGTGTAGCAGGGGATTATATAGAGAAATAGAGGAAGATATTACTCTCATAACCGGGTTCTGTTATTCTGCACAATCAAAAGCCCTGGTTCGACTTGAACACCCATCATGTATATGATTAAAAATATTCATACTATTATTTTTCATAGGATTATGATGCACAATGAAACCTAAAGACATGTCTTTAATTTTATGAAATATGTTTTGAAAAAAATTGACTATTAAAGTAATTACGGTTATCATTTCAGCTGTAACTTACCTTTTCATCTTTGTCATGTTCCTCACTGAAAAACCAGGCATACTGCATATGCAATGAGAAAAAAGAAAAGGAAAAATGTCATTTAAATCCAAATTAAAAACTGAAATAAGAACAGTTTTGATAAATTGTAGTGTTTAGTCAGAGAACGCTTTACATGTTGGATGAGTGTCTCGACGATCTTGTAGCGGTCAGGCATGTGGGTGACCATGTCTGTCATGTTGTCCTCAGATGTTCTCACAAGAGTGGGCCCAAACACTAGCGCCAGGTTACGGGGCTCCATCTGCACACACACACACACACACACACACACACACACACACACACACACACACACACACACACACACACACACA
>JAQQZT010000008.1:5969320-5991357 GCA_030068275.1 Clarias platycephalus
ACACACACACACACACACACACACACACACACACACACACACACACACACACACACACACACACACACACAAAAGAGGTAAATTCAACACTGCGAAAAAAAGATAAATGATAAATAAATTTGATAAATACACAATTAAATCCCAGTATATGACAGCGAGAAACCTTTTGGATTTTTAACCTAATCTCTACAACACCTGTATTTTACTTGATTAATTAATTTTATTCCTAACTTGCAGTTTAAACCGGAGATTTAAGGTCATGGGCTGCGTTCAAGGACAGGCCAAAGATTACAACCTTAGCCACTTGAACATCATGGAAAACTTATGAGGTCACGTCTTGGGGAAAAAATAAAAATAAATAAATTGTATATTTGAAACCCCCACATACCAGAAGTCCAAGGGCAGTGGTCAGGAAATCAGTAAACAGTTATACACACGTGTTTGTAAAATGCATTCATGAATTCTTCATTCACAAGTATTTCTCACTGAAACATTCAATCTGTTAAACACGTTTTTTTGGAGCTGGGACGTCGGTTTCAGAGGACAGAATTTGTGCTAATGTGTTTTCAGCATTGACACACTGAAGAGCCTCGTGTATGTGTGTGTGTTTTAAATACAAGGACAAAAGGCAACAGATGCAGTTAGATTCAGCAAAATGTCTCACTCACTCACTCACTCATCGTCTATAGTGCTTTATTCTGTATACAGGGTCGCGGGGGCCTGGAGCCTATCCCAGGAGACTTAAAGCACAGGAGGGGGTACACACTGGATGGGTGGCCAATCGATTGAAGATCCATCATTCACACACTACGGGCATTTTGGGAACGGCAATTAGCCTTATCTGTGTGTCTTTGGACTGTGGGAGAAAACCAGAAGTACCTGGAGGAAACCCATCAAGCACGAGGAGAACATGCAAACTCCACGCACACTGACCCCAACCTGGACCCTGGAGGTGCAAGGCGACAAGTGCTAACTACTACACCATGGGTCTCCAAATCCAGTCCTGGACGGCCAGTGTCTCAAACAAAGTTTGGTGATTCTTCTTCTCAAACACAGCTGATTAAACTAATCTGTTAATCACTAGGTTCAGTGGGTGTGTTTAGATGTTGGGGAATTACACACTGTGCTGGTCACTGGCCCTCCAGGACTGGATTTGGAGACCCCTGTACTAAGCCATCATGCTGCAAGCTAGTATTAAACATAATAAAAACCACTACTAGTATTTAATAAACTGCCATGTAACTTGTGTTATCCATTGTTTACATGGCAGGTCTCATGCAAAATTATAATTTTTTTTCCTCTTTTCAATCTTCCAGTCCAGTAGATGGCGGTATTTTAACAACAATAGCCCGTGAAAACACACTAGCGCATTTCATTAATGCTGTCTAATAACTCATTAGAACTGACCTTATTCTTCTCCGAGTGATTGGCAACAGTCTTTAGATGACCGATTAGAAACTTCAGAGTGTGGAAGTAATGATCTGGCAAATCATGGATCTGCAAAGACCGCGGCAGAGAAAAATAGATAAAAGGTTAACGTCATTAAGCAATCCCTTATGCTATTGAATGAGAAGAATAAAACACTCAAGGATATGCTATTTTAGGAAATAATTAATAGTGGCATATGATAACATCTTTTAATTAACAATTAAGTACAATTATTACTTATTGCTACTAGTACTATTATTACTTCCATATCAGCACAAGTGTTATATGCAATAATGATGCCACACTCATACCAGTTTCTTTAAGGTCTTCAACCTGTCACTTGGATTGTCCATACGATTGGCATCGATGAAGTCATTGTACTTGTCTATTACAGAAAAACAAGACAATTAAGACATCAGCTGATTATTTCAACACTCATCAGGCACATTTTCGGCTGAAACTCCCTAAAGATACTATCTACCTTGAACATACAGTAGCTCAGTAATGAATCCTTTCTATTTTTAGTTTGCCTAAACATGATATAAATATATCCTAGTAGAAACGCTAACGTTGGATGATCGTTGGAATTAGATTGTTCCGACATTGCAACAACGTTTAATGTCAGTTCAAAGCTAGAATGACTTTAATAAATTAGCATTGAGATAATGTTGACCAGTACATAATGTTGAAAATACAACAAAATGTGAACAGTAATAGCGGAACGATGAAATTGAATGAAATAGAATTGTCAATGTTTTCAATCTCATGTGTATGTAATTACAAAAGTCTCACCATCTGTAAAGAGGGGCTCCGGGAGCTTGCGGAAGAAGGACTTCAGCAGGCTGCTCACGACATTCAGGTCCTGCCACCGCTGGATCAGACAGAAATACAAGACGCACAAAATAATTAATCATCTGATCATCTATGATCATTATGGTAGATAAATACAGTGTTCACTTAAAGATCTGTCAATGCAGCCAATTAGTTTATAGTCGTGTTTCAATATTAAGATACATGCTGTATATGTTGAAGGACACAGACGCCCATATACAGTGTGAACATGTGCATAACCGCATAACATTTGGCAACAACAATCACGTCACGGTCGAGGTCACTAAGATCACATTTCCCTGATTCTGATATTTAATGCGAACTGAAACTGAAACCCCAGACTTGTATCTGAAAGTTTTTTTTTTTTATTTAAAATTTTTATATAGTATTAGCATATATACATATAAGTATTATTTGCTTTCATGTAAACTCGCTGTTCTGTTATTCTGCGCAATCCCAGGTCCCGATTTGACTCGAACACATACAGTATATGCAAGTAAAAACTACCCTAATTTCTCTATATAATCCCCTGCTACACTAGAAAATTATTCTCAGTACGTCAGACTGCCTGCTTCACGTCTGAAACACTGGCCTCACAGGAACTCCTTTAATGCTTTGGAGCGAGGTCAGGCTTGTATGGGAAATGTAGCACCAATTCTCAGCCAAATTTCTGGAACTTGCCTGTGGTGTTTGTGAATGTGAACTAGGGTTGGGCGATGTCGACCAATTTGGCATCGTATGATGTCTAATGTGAAACATCGCGATGGACGATGGCATCGTCGTCGTATGCGGCGGGGGGTGGGGTGGTGTTTGGGGAGGTTGTTGTTAAATAATTAATTCATAACGAATTAATTAATTGTAGCCTACCGTTTCCACTACCTGACCCGCATGGTCTTTGTTTTACCCATAACCAAACCATAAATAAATAAAGATAAGTTACACACAAATTACCACCTGTCAATCACTTTTTCCGCGGGACTCTGGCATGAATAGGCACAGTGATCTGTGTCGCTATAATGGCGTCGACAAACTTGGTTGGTAAAAAAAGGTGCAAATTCACCTATCTGGCAACACTTTGGCTTTAGGCCGAATGAAAGAGGACAGCCACGAGATACGTCTGAAGTGGTGAGTAGGATTTGCGGTAAAAGATGCGCAGACGACAAATGTACATGACCATGCATGCTCAGGATCGTGATGTCTATCGACCCAACCCTAATGTGTACAGTTCCCATAGTCATTCACAGACGTTTTAAAATGTCTACACGATTTAAATGTTTTACTGCGACTAAGAGTCTAATCACTGTAGTGTTCTTCTGTAAAAGTCAACAGGCTTTACACCTTCATTCACAAGAAATGTCATCACGAGTCCCAGTTTGATTTGAACACCCCTCATACAATATGTACCAATAAAATAATTTATTTTACACCATGTCCTCTAGCACTTACGATGGTATACCTATTGGGGAAAGGCTTTGAGGCGGTATTAAACCATGCATACTGCAGAATAATAACAAAAATGCTTTCAATAATTGCAGATTATTTCTATTTAATGTGTTGATAAATATGATTTATTAATATGATTAATATGATTTAGGGCAGTGGTAGCTCAGAAGGCTACGGCACTGAAATTACTGATTGGAAGGTCGACGGTTCGAGCCCCAGCTCCACAGGTTGCCACTGTTGGGCCCTTGAGCAAGGCCCTTAACCCTATCTGCTCCGGGCCGCTGTATCATGGCTAAGTCTGCGCTCTGGCTTTACACTCTGACTTACCTCCTCTGCAGTGTTAATTTCACAGCCCTTGTTGAGTTGATCCTGCAGGTTGGACACCACAGCGTTGTTACCCGGCACTCTGTAGATTCCAGTGTACTCCAGACCCATCTCCTCCACCAAGCCACAGCAGATCTCCACAATCAGGGGAACAAACTACACACACACACACACACACACACACACACACACACACACACACACACACACACACACACACACACACACAGTCAGCCAGCAGATTTCTCAAATTTATCCCTTAAAGAACGGATTGGCACCAGGGTTCACATTCGCACCTTGTTATTGGAGGCAGGTTGACAATCCTCCAGCCTGACTCCGAACGCTTTGGGGTCTGACTTCTTCGCTTTCTTCATGAAGTTGATGCCCCAGGGGGACTTGGGAGGACTGCTCTCGTCTGAGAGTGGAAAGGAATGATGATTATGAATAAAAAGAGACGAGATGATGTCGGTGTGTTTGCTGTGCATGTACTGTATAAACCAGGCTGACCTTTGGCTTCGTGTTTGGGGGAGCGTGGGGGCGCGCTGCTGTTGTCGGCCTTGGTGAGCAAGAAGGTCATGCGTGGCACTCGAGGAGACGAGTCAGGCTTGGTACCTGTTGGACTAAATGAAGCCAGGAAGAGACGACAACAACATTTATTTATTAAGACATTTGCACCTAACATGAACACTGCACAATATTAAATTATATTATAACAGATTGCCCGTATTACAGTATGACATAATAACACGAACAAACTGTAGCTTGTGTGTTAAGTAGTGTTTCATATATTATTGTCTTAGAAGAAGAATAACCATCATCTATTGTATATGACCTCTATATTAAATTATGTCATAAAACTTTTTGACTTATTATATGAACCATGTTTAATAAAAGCAGCACAATTATGATTATTATTATTTTTTTTTTCCCTTGATTTTCTCCCTAATTTAGTCGTGTCCAATTCCTCCCTGTCACTAGGGGGCTCCACATTAAGGCTACTACTACCACTCAGTTGTGAGGGGCCGATGACTATCACGTGTTTCCGTCCGCATCTGTTCAAACTGCTCGCTCACGCACCGTTGGGGGAGGCGTAACACAATCGGAGGACAGCGCTATCCGCTCCTTCCGCTTGTGTGAGCTCACAGACGCCCCTGATTGGCTGTAGAGCCGTGATTACTATGGAAGCACTAAGTACCTCTCATCCCTCCCCTCTGAGAGAGCTCGGCCAATCAGCTCTGTCTAGACCTCCGGCTGCGAGAGGTTACAGCATCACCCGGGAATCGAACTCGCGATCTCCGGAAGATAGGGCGAGCGTGATCAAGACTAGCATGCTGTCTACACTCACCTCTGCTTTCTGTAGTCATTCAGCTTCTTGTTGATGAGAGCTTGTCGAGAGAAACCCAACTCCTACAACACACATACAATAAGATAAAGTATTTCCATAAATACCTTAAACATAAATGTTTATTTCTTATTAATAGAATAGAATTTTTTTTTTTTTTTGGCGAGGGTCCCTTACCTCGCTGTCGATCTTGCTGCATTCCTGGATCACTTTGATCCACTGCAGCATGTCGTCGCGGTCCTCAGCCTGCAGCAGGTACTCGCAGAAGTCCTGCGTGGTCAGTCGCAGTGAGTTCTTGCGCTTGGTCTCGCAGTACGCGATGTCCACCAGGCAGCCGCGGATGCTGATTGGCTGCTCGTCTTCAGACCCGTCTACCAAGGCGGCGCCCTTCAGCAGCGCCTCCCGCTTGTCTTTGTAGAGGTAGAGCCCACTGATGCGCAGCACTGAGAAGACCCGTCTCCAGGGACGAATGGCGCTGCCCACCTTCTGAACCATGAACCCAAAATATGAGATTCCAATATTACCCCGTATATATATTTACGCATTCTGTACACTGTGATAGAAATAACACATTTATGACTCAGAGACTATGAGCTGGCCTGAGTGCAATTTCCCACCTTGCCCCTTTCAGTATGGATCTGTTTGTAGTGCAGCCATCCTTCTTTCCTCACGTCACCGTAGCTGATGGTGCCCAGCTCCGAGGCAGAGTGGCGCTTAGAGCGAGCCTCATCGGCGACCGTCAAGCTCTCCAGAGACTAGACACACACAAAAACAGACATATTAAATAAGCAGGCTATATAATGCAAATGACTTTGGTTTAAAATGTGTGAATTTGGTTGGGTAATATTATGTTCAAAACTGTCGATGTTTGTGAAAATTTCTGCTCAGTTTTGTTTAACTGGTCTATCAGACTATTTTAAAGATAAAAACCAATAAACAATGTTCCCTGCTGTTTGATCTTGTTCTATTTTTGTATCGGCTAGGGCTTAAGCCAATAACATTTTTGCCTATTGTGACATCATATAAGGAGATCCCCGCCCATGGGCTTGTTGCTCTGCTGTTCTTTGGAGAAGCGCATAAAAAAGTATGTAACAAAATACATTATCTGGAAGAATTTGAGCTACAGCATTAACACACACACACCCTGTACAATATGGGACCTTTAAGTCAAATTCTTTGACTGGAATCTTCTGAGAGATTATATTCGGCTCATCACGACCTTGAAGTTACAAGGTTAAAAACAATTTGTAGGAGGATTGGAACCATAAAAACAAACCACACACTTTTATAGTTTTTTTCTTACTACAAACTACTTAAGTGAACTGCACTTACCCCATCATCGAAGAAGCTTTTAACTCTCTTTGGCAACCTCCTGAAAGGAATTCAATAGAAAAATGAGTCAGACACTTCATCTTACAGCATTAATAACGGCAACACACCCATATACGCCTTCCAGGGTAACATCCATAAAAAGAAAAATGTTATGATAAAATATGTGAATAGAATATTTATCAATACTTGTGAATGGTTCTAATATACAAGACGTTCAAGTCAAACCGGGACTTTTGATGGTGCAAAATGATAAAACAGTTATAGCAGTATAAACACTTATTTTCCCCTACAGTATACACTACAGTATTCTACACTAGTGCACTTCTCCCAGTGTTTCACTAGTGCTTAGATTCCATCAAGGTCGAAAGTTTTCTCAGTCCGCTGGAGCCGTGATCGGACTGCCTGCTGGAAACCCTGGCTTGCCAGGAACTCCTTTAATGGCCCAAACATGTGGAAATGGCTTGGAGCGAGGGGTCCAGACCGTACGGGGAATATGGCAATGCATTCCTGTAACGTGCACTTGGTGTCTGTAAATGATTGTGCACAGCGCCTACAGACAGATGCATCTCTTCTGCAAGTTATCTGTCTCCGAGCCACCTTGACCGGGATCATCACTCAAGGATGTACGGCCTTCTTTAATATGTTTGCACCGTTTAAATGTTTTACTGCGGCCAAGAGTCTCTTCACCGTACTGTACTTGAAAGGGTCTGTAAATGTCAATGAGTTTTACATCTTAATTAACGAGAAAGTCCCAGTTTGACTTGAACTTCTCCCTTTATTGTTAGCCTATTAAACAATATTCAGTCTATACTTATAGAAAGTATTTTATGTCTTCTCTGCATTGATCTTAATGCCAAAAATCCCCGGAAATCAGTAATACTCTTTATTTTTTATCACATGGCAGGAATGGACTAAGATCAAGATTATTATGGTTAGTATTTACAGTTGGTATTGTCGCTGGAAGCCTTACTGATTGGTCACTTGAAATTGCTTAGATTGAGTTAATTTAAAATGAAGTAATACTTATACAGTAAGCTAATATAATAAATATAATAATAATAATAATACATTTACTGTATATGATGAGCCATAATTAGGTTAAAACAATGCCCTGATCAAGAAAAGATCAAGAATCACTAAAAGAGGTATCCAGTTTAGAGACAGAGCAATAAATAACACCAAAATACCACTAAAATACGAAATAATAATTAAGATGTTGGCGTTAACCCCAAATCCATCAACTCATAAATCCATCTGTAAAGACTCACGAGAAGACCCGTCCGTCATCTCTGAGGGTGTGCAGTCCATCGTCACATGACTTGGAGCGTTCGGTGGTGATGGCCAACAGATAGGAAGAGCGGCGACTGGATTTGATGCTGCCTGCTCAGAAAGACGACAAGAGAAGGAGAGCTGATTAATACTGCGTGAGGGAAGGAGTGAGGGATGGAGTGAGACGGGGAGTGTTATGGAACAGGAAAAGATAGTGAGGAGGATAACAGAATAGCGAGGTGGACGAGCAAGGGATCAGGGATGCGGGATGGATAGAGGGATGCTGATCCAGAGCTTCTGGGTCCGCTGTAAAAATCGTTCAGTCCGGCTCGATCGTGTGAACATGCGGGAGGACATGCAGTATAGATGCGGCCTATAATTCCGGGCTCATTTTCCAAAACATGCACGAGAATGCAAGAAGCAGTGGGGTCTGCTTTGTGTGTGGGTTTCATAAAAATGCTAAATGTACATGTGTGCATTGCAGTGGTGTATGTCTGAGCATGCATTTTTTTTTTCTTTTTCTCTCAAATTTTCTCTCTCTCTCTTTTTTCGCAAGACTCACTGCAGTCATGGGAGGACAGGCGGCTGAGGGGGAAGGTGAAGGTTGGGGAGGCGGGACTTGTCCCCACAGCGGGGGCGGACCTAAGGCCACCACTGGACACAACGGACGAGGCGGGGACGTGACACGCCCGCAGATCTGCGCTCGGGCTGGTCGGCTCATCTGTGGGAGGAGCAAAAGGAGAGAAAATAGAAGGGAGGGAAAGAAAGGAAAAGAGGACGAGAAAAGGAAGGATACAGAGGAAAAAGGAGAGGAATAGAAGGAAATGATTAGATAACAGGAAAAAAAAAAAAACGCAGGAATGAGCAGAAAGAAATGATAGGGCACAGGTTAAAGGAAGCGCCAACAAAAAAAAACAGTGTTGCAAGCTTAACTCATTAAACAGATACAGTTTTCTCTCATCCACAGAGACACGGTACGTAATGAACGTGTCACGTCGTGCTCCGCGCAAAACCGAAACAAACCCGCAGACGATAAACAAGTGATAGAATAAAGATTCAGAGCGGAAAGGAAACAAGTGAATGAAATCTGAGGAACATTTACAAATCAGAGAACATATCTATCTGGCACTCGGGCAGATAGATATCATCTGACGTTAACAGATGAGAAGAAAGATTAAATAACTCAACTCGTACCTGGAGCTTTGTCCTCCATGAGAAACGTGGAAATGAGATGTGTGTGCCGTGTTTGCACTAACAGAAAGGTTTCAGTTCTTTCATGCGCCTATGACAGTGTGTTTGTACAGGTTTCTAAGCAGTGCTTTACATTACAGGAGTGTGTGTCAAGTTTCAGACCAGGTCAAGGTACGAGTAATGGGGATCACTACAATAATCTGCGGTGATTGTTTCATGTCTTGAAAACTGCTGGAATATCTATACAGTTTGAACTGGATTAAAATATTATACATGTGCATGTACTTTAAATCCTTGTATAAATTCTGCACTCAGAAAGCCAAAGCTATGAAACCAACAACACAAGTGTATTTTTGTATAAAGTACAATGCCCTCTTACAGCCTCGCTAATCACTTCTGCTTTCAGTTCCCCATCACCTCGACAACAGCCGAAAGAGCAGCTCTGTGTATAAATTAATTGTCTGTCTATGCATATTTCTCCTTAGCATTAAACCTAACCTGCCTGTACAGCGGCCAGTACTGGATAGCAGTCCAATCTACCAAGCTGCAATACCAACCCTGACCACCAGATGACATCAAAACGCACTAGCAAATAAAGCCAAAAAAAGCATGGCATTTTCTCATAACCACATTGATCCTGCGATGTTTATTTCAGCCTTTTCTCTACCTCTTTACATATGTATAAATAATTCTATATTCGTAAAAAAAAAATCTAAAGTCACAATGACCTTGTTAATCTTGTTCACCCACCTTCTTTCACCTTTGTATTTTTATCCATAATTTCCAACACTGTCAGGTTTCTGATGCCCCATAAGCTGTTTTGCTCATCGTCGGCAGGTGTACGTCAACTCCTCTTAACCACAACTTTATCTCACTGTTCTGTTTAATCTCTATCGGTATCCGTTTTTTCATTCTACCTTTCTGTTTCCACTTTCGTTCTTCCATGCCAGCACGGAGTTAACTGTTTTCTCATACGGAGTTCTGGAGGAGGACGGGAAACCAGAGAAAGAGAGTTGCGAGGATTCCCAGTAACTTTCTCTCTCCTGAAGAAAGAGAGAAAGAGTGAGAGAAAGAGAGAGAAAGAGAGAGAGAGAGAGAGAGAGAGAGGGGGAGAGAGCGTAGGGGCGGAAACATTCCCAATCTGGGATGCAGAATCTGGACTGGGCCTGTTTTCCAGCCACTGGCAGAAATAGCTGCACTGTGGGTTTAACAAAGGCGCTTATTACTGCAGGCCGAGCTCACACACGAAAAAGCAGCATCATTAACATACAGAACATACCCTTTTTCCATGAACACTCTGCATTCACGGTATAGACATCACAGACTGGTTACGCTTCTATTTTTACTGCTGTTCAGTAACGCAACACACTACCAGAATTAAGAGACGATACGTAGAGTTTCCACGGGCAATGATTTCCATAAGTTTCCCTGCACTGAGAACAGAACAGGAACTCGTGCATTCAAAGCTCATTCATAACATCTAAGGACGGTTCAAAAAGGAGCCACGGAACATTTCTCCACCCCAGTGCTGCTAAAGTCACATCTCATATGTTATCGCTTTCATAGAAACTTAAACTGAAACGTCATGATAGACAATCTGTAAACAAAACATAGATTCGAGTCTTCCAAGGAAAAAAAAAAAAAAAAAAAAAAAAAAACTGAACATGCTACATTTTTTTGTTCACGGAAGAAGCGATGTCACACAGACATTTTTTAACGAACAAATATTACTTACCGATGTCACAGAGTCACTAAAGGTATTTCCTTTGATGATGTAAATCATGACGGTATCAAGGTTCATGTTATATTTGAACTGGTGATCCTGATATACGTTCCAAGATGTTTATTTTAATATCATTCTCTTTGGCTCTGACTGCATTCTGACCTCTTAAATAGACTAGTGCACATTTATGCTTTCTGAAAAGGTACTGCGTAAGGTTGGTCAAATTACAGAAAGTAGATTTCAACTCAATTTTATTTTTATTCATATAGCGCTTTTAACAATGGTCATTGTCGTAAAGCAGCTTTAAAGAATAAAAATAAAAACAGGGAAATGAGATTGAAATGTGTGAAAAAATATGGATAGGGGGGCCTGGATCCTATCCCAGGAGATTTAGGGCATCGGGAGAACATGCAACCACCATGCACACGGAGACGGGAATCGAACCTGGCCGGAAATCGAACCCTGAACCCTGGCTGTGCAAGGCGACAGTGCTAACCACTAAGTCACTGTGCTGCTGGAAAAATATCAAATTTATTAAAAAGAAAATTAAATAGCTAATGTATATCTATGCTTCCTAAAAACGGCTGTGTGAAGGAATGCTTTCATTTGCTGATAGAAAAAACGATGATTTATTTTTACGGAGGAAGTCTTCAGTTTAACGCTGATCCTTAAATGCGAACTATTATGTAAAATTCACCTTTAATCAATGTAAACATTTTAACATTTAATATTTAAGACATTTTTTTTTTCATTGCTGGGTTTTAAACAAGCCGATTAGATTTCCCTGTAATGTGACCTCATAAAAGAGAATACCCCTCCCCCACCTCTGCAGTGCTCTGGAGGGGTGTGGCTCAGCAGGAGCTCATTTACATACATGGCAAAAAAAAAAAAAAAAAAAAAACCAGTGTTGGGTAGAGCACTGAAACATAAAAAAGACAGGAAAAATGCATTATCCAAGGTCTATTTTAGTTGGAGCATTAACACACACACAGTTTGGGGGAGCTCTGAGACTTGTGTTAACTTATTAAAGAAATAGTAAAACAGTTCTTCCTGCCAAAGAAAAGTCTTCTGGATTTATCTTATTAAACACAGAGAGAGAGAGAGAGAGAGAGAGAGAGATGGAGAGAGATGGAGAGAGGCTAGTGAGGGACTGATTATTATAACACAAGCAGAGGAGGCCTGTTTGATAAACATTAGAATTTGGGGAAGTAGAGTGAATTTGTGTATGGAGTGGAGAAGGACTATGGTTCTGTAGTTTGGTCTTTTTTTTTCCCAACAATAATTGTTTAATAATTAATGACATTTGACTTATGATTGTTTTGTTGATCCAAATCAGCTTGTTTAACTCAATGGAATCTGGGCAGGGTAGCTCAGTGATCAAGATGCTGGGCTACGGCTCGGAAGACCATGAATTCCAAAACTGCTCAGATGTACAATGATAAAATACTAAGGGCAATCATACATTTTTTATTATTTTATTATTGCTAAGAAAAAATAAAGTAACAAAACAAACATTGCTCACAAGCTTAGTCCTCCCTACATAACCTCCACCAGGTGACACACATCTCCAAAGATGTGTCTTTGAAGTCGCCTTTCTTTTGTGCTTTTGAGGAAACGTTCCACCTGTGGTTATCTTTGAAACGCCTGAAACAAAGTGGTTTCATGAGCTGAATGTCATGAAGGCAGCGAACCCCCTTCATGAGCATTCCATGGCGCTTCCCTTTGGTTTTTCATGGATGTCCTTATTTCCGAAGACATGGGAAATTTTGGGAGATTTGGCCAAATATTTTTTCAGCTAAAAACTGATTTTATGACCGCCCCTGGTACTGTATAAGTTGCTCTGGATAAGTGTGTCTGCCAAACGCCATAAATGTAACGGATATGAAAACAGAAAGTTGTTTCAGGGATGTTCCACAGCGTTAAATTTAACTCCAGCTGTTAGTGGTGGCAGGTTTCTGTATTATAGTTAAATTAAAACTCTTCAAGACATTAATTTGGGGCAGTAGTGGCTCAGTTGGTTGAGGCTCTGGGTCGCTGATCAGAGGGTTGGAAGTTTCAGCCCTGCCACTGCCGGGGTTGCCACTGTTTGGCCCATGGGCAAGGCCCTTCACCCTACGCCCATACAAGATCCCACTGCAGACGCCAAAGACTAGCAACACAGTCGCGTCAAAACCACCACTGCTATCGGAATCTTCACTGCTTGGTTTTAATGACTGCTCTTAGAATTGATTATACTGTAAATGAGTTCTGAGGAAATGTTTTGTCACGGTATTACTTCAACAGCCAGATACATGTACACACATCCTGTAATTGCTTCATCTATATATGTAAGAGACACTAAACATAGAAGAGCTTTCTGGAAGCTGGAGATGAGAAAGAGCAGAGGGGTGATCTCAGAGCCGAGTGAGGGATATGGAGACAGGAAGCACACAAGAACAAGGGGACATCACAAGTTTCTGGGAGATGTTCACAGGTCCTACTGTGTGTGTGTGTGTGTGTGTGTGTGTGTGTGTGTGTGTGTGTGTGTGTGTGTGTGTGTGTGTGCGCATGAAGACCCCTCCTCTTTGCACACATGACACAATGGTACCATTGAGGGTAGAAAGAGCTGAGTGTGCTGATTGTGTCCGATGAAGTGTGTGTGTGTGTGTGTGTGTGTGTGTGTGTGTGTGTGTGTGTGTGTGTCACAGATTCACTCCAAAACCCCAACCCCTGTTTATTCCTCCTTCCGAGTCCCATGCATCTGTGCCACACCACCAAGGTATACCCTAAATGCCACAAAGTACACTAAACAGCTCCATAGTCTCCGTGACTTTGGACAAATTTAATAATATACATAATTCAATAATGTTGCTTCTGTGACTTTAAATGGCTCTACTGAGGCACAAAATAATGCTCACATGCAAACGCAGCAAACCACTAAAATTTGTCTGAGAGTCTTTCTTTTCACCCTGACACCACCACCACCACCACCACTATCGGTGGCTGCAAAGCTGAGACTCTGTCGTGAATTTCCTGTCCTGCTGGATTTCGTTGAGAATAAATCAATAGCTGTATTTTTTTCATGGAGGTCACGTTCATATTCGTGGATCTGGTCACCAGTGAATAGTGTAGTTTTCATCAGCATTGCCAAAAACTCTACTTTCATAACCTGGAACCGTGGTTTAGCTTGGCTTAGTTGAGATTAAGGAATGCTGTGTTGTTAATGCCAAATCAATTATTGGCTAAATACTGAAGAAGTTAACAAAGTGGAGTATGGAAATCTCTGAAACGTGTACAAAAAAAAAAAAAGCAGACAAGCAGGCAAAGTCCTTGGTGGTTGAGATGAGCAAGACTAGCCAATTGTGGCTGTCAATGCTGATTTCCTGATGCACCACCACATCATTAACATCAACACAACACTGATCACCAACTATACATCAGCAAACTGGTGACAGAATCATTGGTCCTCAAGGCTCATCCATGCCCATGGGGACCAGAGGCTAGCTTGTCCGGTCTGATCCAAGCCAAGGCAGCACAAATCACAGAAAAAAAGTCAATGCTTGCCAAGGTAGAAAGGCAACACAACACCCAGTGCAGCACACGCGGGAAAGAACCGATGGCCACCTCCAAACTCGCCAGATGTCATTCCAATCAAGCAACCATGGGATCCACCAGACAAACAGGTCTAATCCATAGGTGCCCCAAAGGATCTGCTGCCAACATCCTGGTTCCAGATACCACACACGGTGGTCAGACCTGCCCTGGTGGCACAAGTGGAACCAGTGGGGTTGTGAGAGTAGCACTAATATGGATTAACAAATAATTTCATGGGTATATGCAAGGTCTGCCTAAAGGTCCAAAGCATGCCCGTTAACAGACGAACATTGTCAGTGGCTGCAATACAACAAAGTTTGAAAATTTCATGGGGTAACATCTTGGATTGCCTTTTTAAAGGGTGGACATATTCTGCAATATATACAGGAGGATATACTGGGAAAAACCTTAAGAACCCCAGGTTCTTAACCAAATATTATGCGATACCATTACAATATGATGACAAATTGTTATGTTTGAAGTCTGTTTGATTATAGGGACTAATAATAACTATTAGACCCTGCCATCAATCCTATATATTACTCATGTGATAAAAGCTTTTCAGAAGAAGAGATAAATACTGAACTGAGAAAATTACAAGTCTATTGTTGGAAACAGTGGCGACTAAATGTGGCAACTGTCAGTCTTACATAGAATCTTGAAGAGTTCAGAAGAATACAGCTGTTGAGGCTACCAGTGATAAAACATTGCGTAAGTAGAGCAATACTTCATATTCACTTAGTCACAATTCACTTAGTAAAAGTTGATTTTGGGTCACACCATATTTAATTTTAAACATTTTAAACAGACCGAGTGCATTGTGGATCCAGGGTCAAGGACGAAAAGCTCAGAATAGCGGCTGACATCTACTAAACCGGCCTGATGACCTTAATCAGTACTCAGGGTCAGAACCAGAGACATAAACCATGACTTATCTGCTCACAAAAGTAATTGTATTAAATAAACGCAACCACTCAGTGCCAGCTGCTATAGGGCCGTGCTCCTATCGCTTCCTGCTTTCTAAGAATGTTTTCGTTCAAACCCACAGCAAAGGCTCCAAATAAAGGTCTCTGATGGCGTCCACATGGGTTTTGGGTTCGTTTGAATGAAATGAGTTGCCACACCCAGATGGAGCAGTTATTTCTATTCAGCTGTCTCTATTCTAGGTTTATTCGCTTTGCGTTTTTATACTACAAAAAGGAAAACCCGTACACCCAGTATCATCTCGATACGAAACAGCCAATCGAGTCGAATCAGTGTACCAGTCACCAGGGTTAGTGCCTGTCAAAGCTGTAGAAAAATAAAATAAAATTAAACTAGAACACGCTGTCATGCAAAACAGTGACTCGCTCGGACATGAATCCACATATGCTCCAATACTTTTGACCTGAAATGTACCTAAAAAGCAAAGCACACCTGGTACACAAATGCACTTGAGGTTGAAACACAAACCCTCACATGCACACATTTCTGTGTGCACTCCTATTTATTCTTTTTTTTAACCCTGAATGGGATTTAATTATACTGGATGTTCTGCTTTATTCGATAATCAGGTGTTTTTTTTTTTTTTGAGACAGAACCACCCTGATGTTTTACAAGTTTTAAGCCTGTTAAATATTCTGGTGTCCATCAACTACTTACTATTCCTCGCAATAACCGGACAGAATACAGAACACATTTGCAAATGAGATGCCGGCTTACTAAAACCTGACGTGAATCCATAATAGTCGAGCACCTGTTGACCTTCTTCAGATTTTCTCAGTGGATCAACTTGCCTTTCTGTCTCTTCCAGAAAGACTTCCTCTAAGGATTACACACAACAAAAAGACCTACGACTGGATGACTGGATGCAAAACATAGTTTCTCAACTGCCCAGAGATCTGATTAGCTTGTGGGTGTGTATTCTGCCGTTCTCGCTCCCGGTGCACCGACATGTCATGGCTTGTGGACGTTGAAAACTCGTAGATGGTTGTACAATGTTTATGCAACTTTGCTACTACCCTTAGATATTTAGCAGACACACTCAGACACCCACACTCACAGATTTGAACGGAAGTTGGATATGCACACCAAATAGTCCAAAAGTTGTAGTCGCTTCTCTTTCAAGATTGTGCACGTGTGTGTTTTGTGCGGTGTGTCTACTGCTGCTGGGCATTCTCTGCTTTCATACATATTTGTGTAGAATTGAGGGTGTGTTGTTTTATGCAAAACAGGTTGTACTTCTGTCTGGGTAAAACTCACTTCACTGAATTGTACACTCTTCTTTCCCAGGTTCCGACAATCCAGCTGGGGCTTTGCAAGAATGTTGGTCAAATTGTGTGCTTTCGAAACACTGGGTTCGAGAGATTTTTACGAAGCTCGGTAGGTATACGTGCGTGTGTGTGTAAATGTGTGTAATGGAACACGTCTGTACACTGATTTTTATCTCCTTTAACTTGGCATGCTTCGCATTTCGTCGGCCATTTTATTTCGAAATCTCCTTTTGCGCTTGCACTCTTCACCAGTCGCGGGCAAGCTGGAACACGACCACTGAAGGCTACAGGATAAAATGCGCTCGCACACAATCACATACGCAACACATGCGCGTTATTCTGTCCTCTTCGATTTCACGTGCTTGGATTGATCGGTCGAAGGAATGCATCATTTGTAACGATCCTGCCTCGCAAGTTTCTCACAAGTCATAAGTCAACACTAACCAGCTCCCTTGTAGTAGTAAAGAATCAGGACGTGCCAGGTGTCTTTAGCTCCCGATGATGAAGCATTTCATCAGACATTCTTAATGTTTGATTAACACACATCAAAAATGATCGTGGAAGACCCCCATACTACTCAAGCAAACGCACACACCTACTGTACACACACCAGACAGAGGAAATTTTTGCCAGTTATTGTGACAGACAATCCAACAGAAGGTCCAGTCACTTCAGTCTCCTGCTTCCTTAACAACTAACTAAAAATGTATTGCTCTGAGTGCATATTTGCCTTTGTGAGTGTTTTATTCAAGTCTTTCTGCCTTGATATGGCATTGCGAATGAAGCTTTTTTGTTGTTTAGAGTCCAAAACTTGTTTATTCAGGATCGCGGAGGGTCTGGAGCCTATTCCAGGAGACTTAGGGCATGAGGCAGGGTACAACCTGGACAGGGTGCCAATCCATCACAGGGCACATGGACATGCACACACTCATTCATACACTACAGGCAATTTCTAAACTCCAATCAGCCTAATCTGCATGCCTTTGCACTGTGGGAGGAAACCGGATGACCCGGAGGAAACCTACCAAGAACAGGGAGAACATACAAACTTCATATACACACACACACACACCCTAGGTGAAAATCAAACCCGAACCCTGGAGGTACGGCAACAGTGCTAAGCACTAACTTACATTTAAACACCTTGATAAAAAACTGTCAAACAAATAACTTTTAAAGACTAACCGTTGTCCTTGTCAGTGTTCCTATGTTTGTTTTCACATCTACACACAGAAATGTGCTATACACGGAACATCATAGATTGCAATCTTTAATTTCCTGAAGCTTGTGACTGGTATAGATGAGATATCAGATACTATACAACCCATGTGTGGAGTATTTCAGATTAAGTTTGACACATCTGACATGCAAAAAAGCACACTAAAAGAAACCTCAGCTGTTGTCTGGATAAGAACTGAAGAACTGAGATACTGTAGTAACGACGATTTTTTAACAGTAAAACTGAGAAATAGAAACAGGCAACAAAAACATGGAGGATGACTTAAAGAAGAAAGACAGGACCCAAGAACAGAAGCTCACCAATGAAGGGGATAGAGGCCAGCGAGTCATCCTCCACAGAGATCGGTGCTAGATTACCGTTCGTATGTCGTTGGGAAGAACCTTCTGACTTGAGCAAGGCTTCCTCAGGGTCGGAGCTGAACAGTAGAGGGTCACTGCCGTCCAATGCCAGTGGGAGCCGATGGACGTGGCCAGCTCTTCGGCCCATGGGCGGCTTTTGTCTTAGCACTACCTCTTGAACCTGTGCTTGGACCTCTGTCTCTCCACCCTCTCTTTCATGGTTGGTTGGGCGATGAGTTCCATCCTGTACTTCACCAGACACTGAACAAGCAGGCGCCGTTGATGGAGCAGATGATGGAGCCATGCCCTCTGGAAGGCTGGTCCAGCTGAGGCGTGGGCCTGTGTAAGATGGGTCCCGGAATGACTGGGCGTGCTGCAGGATTCGTCCACTCTTGCGGTTAAAGGATGGACTGTAACTGCGGTATCCAATCTGTTCCTGGTCCACACTCTGGCACGAGGTTAAACGGCGACTCTGCGGCGGATGAGATGACGAATGAGTTTGATTATGATGCTTTGGGGGGTGTTGGTGCTGTTGGGGAGCGAGTTGTTGACTTCGGTGCTGTTCTGAAGATTGGGCTTGATGTTGGCGATGAACTTGCGCATGCCGAGCACTAGATGGTGCCTGTGCCGTGCTGAAATGGCCCCCTCCCTGCCTCTGCGGATGTTGCTGCCAGGTTTGTCTTTCATGGTGTGGCGAGAACGGGGAAAGTACCTGGTCTAAAGCCTCCAGTGAGCGCCCAGAGTGCCCGTAGCGACTGCGGAGAAGGTTCTCGGAGCGCGATCGGTTCTGGCAGGAGGGCATGACCTGCATCCAATGAGGATGCTGTCCAGGTTGCAGCAACGTATCCTGAGACGCACTCTGGGGAAAACCAGTCCTTTGAGCCCGTCTGTTTCGGCTTAGCTCTCCCAGTCGGTCCTGAGAGAAACTGCGTTGTCGTTGTTGTAAAGAGCGGACAGTTGTACGTTCGCGTTCCCTTTCTGTTACCTGGTTGTAGTACCAGTTACTGAGGGCTTGTTGGGTGCATTTGCTGCGACTTGAACTTGTCGCCGGTGCAGGTTTTGGAGGACTCCATGACAAGTTGTCCTTGCTGTTGTTTCCATGGTGAGTGTGCTGCGGTGGACTTGTGGAAGCCGAGGAAGTGAATGAATGTCCTGTCTCAGTCATACAATACCGGATTTCCTCTGTGCGATGGGCAGGGCTGCTATGGCTGACACCCGCTGCTTCACGGCCTTCTGATGCCCAGGCCATACTGGTGGTGCTAGGCGCGCTTGTCCGGTTGTCAAGTGGTGGGGACGGGCTGGAGGTTGAGCCGGGCCAGCGGCTCCAGTTGTCCAGCTGATTCTGTCCCATGTGGGGGGACAGAGAAGGGGAAGGGCAGGGGGTGTGGCTTGACTGAGGCTGGGAGCGTGGTGGGTAGCACAGAGGGGGTGGAGTAGGAAGATTTTGGGCCCCTCCTGTATAGGGTGCGTTCCCTCTCAGGTAGGCATCATGTGAGTATGCCTATGACAGAAAGCAAAGAGACAAGAGATCAGAAAATGGGTTCTACAATGATTAAATTATAAGACTATGTGTCCGGGTGGTTGGTGAGACCCAGGCAGAGTTTATCATCGACATTGAACCTGATGTGTATAAATGAGACAATGGAGATCTAATTTAAATTAAATCCTATTTGTATAGTACGACAATAATGCTACCACAAAACAGCTTTTATGGAACATGGTGACACCAAAGGTGTTTTCCACACAGGTCGTAATGATTCACAAACCGAACCTCTTCGTGGCTATTCTATTAGATAAAAAGTTGTTCATGCTGTTAACACACCATACCATCAATACAATCAGGCACAACAACACCTTACAAAGAGGCAAAATGCCGAAGTAAGGCAGGTTTCACAATCAAACTGCCATGCAATATTGACTGCTTCAGACAACACGTAGATAACCTGAGCTAGACATAGCTGTTATTTTCAATGTGATCAATACAGTAACTTGTCCCATGGCTCATATAGTATACAGGCCAATACAGACCAAAGCTTGAGAAGCAGAAAAACGAATCCAAAGTGCACTTGACAACAAATCTCATAGATATATCTCACCCACAGATTCTCCCAAAAAACAACTGAAGGTTATCCTAGGACAGGAAGTTAAGGAAATGTAGCAGCGTAGTTTATGCAAAAAACCACAGAACAGTCCGACTGGCTGCAAGAACAACATCAGCTACCGACTTGCCCAGCCGATGATCTGATTCACTTTGAAGCTGCATGATAACAGAGTCGTAAAACCGGAAGATCAATACACAAACTCGAGTCCATGAATATTTCATGCACATGCATGCACACACACACACCTAGCCCAGTGTGTTTAAACAGACCAAAACTCACAGAGTGGGAAGAAGAATTCCCAAAGGATTCTCTGGAATAGTTTGCCAAGAGCACCTCAGCTTTTCGTTCTCACTCCTCTTCTGCCGTGCTTTGTCCTTTCGTGCTGTCCTTTTTCCTGGTCCACGACTCACTCTTTCTAAACACTGATCCCTTTTTCCTTCAGGCTGTTTCTCACTCAGTTCTCTTCTCTATCTGGTATGATGTGTTGAGAAGAACCCAACCCAGCACTTCTGAACTCCCTCCCTTCCTCATCTCTCTCTCTCTCTCTCTCTTTCTCTCTCTAGCCTTTCAGAGTGTAGGAGGGGCCACACCACTGATGATGTCATCTCAGGAATGCAGATGATGCGGGTGTAAGGAGGGGTGTCTGGCTCAGCAAAAGAGAGCAACAGATAGAAAAAGAACGATATGAATAAAGAAAGAAAAAAAAAAAACAGAACCGAGTGAAATAATGTTTCCTAGAAATAGTAGATAACGTGCCGAGCTAATGTGTTCTAAATTTAATTAATGTGCGTGCATGTGTTTGTGTGTGTGGGTGTGTGTGAGTGAGTGTTTCAGGATCTCTGTACTGAGTGCTCTTGCATGTCTCATCATGTGAGTAACATGGTAATTATGGACCGATAGGAATATGAGTGCGTGCTGCTTGAGAGGAATGCGTTTTAGAGTGTGTGCGCGCGCGCGCGTTTATCATGTGACATGTTTTGTAATCGCCGAAAAAACGGATGAATCTCCGTGTAAAGGCAATGTGAAGTAATCCGATGAGTCAACGAAGGACTGTTTGGATCAGCATCGTCCATTTCAAGAAGAGAACTGTGACATTCCACAAGTATCTCGAACTCTAAGAGAGTTTTCATATTCACCGTGCAGCACCACGTTCTAAAAACATGTTCTTCACACACTTACACTTTTTACGTGTCACTTTTTGTGCATGTGTGAAATCATCTGTGTAACTTAGGGCTGTCAAACTGCAATAAATAGTGCCGTCGATTTTTGACTTACCTTTCAGATTTAACATTCAAATGCATTTGGATACCGGTGTACAGTAGATGTACAGTATTTGTATAAACTTTAATACATTTTACAGATAAATACAGACCATATTTCTGCTCATATTAGATCTATATTACATTCTTCTTTTTTGTTCAGTCTCTTTTATCCATCCATACATCTATTATCGGCAGCGCTTATCCTGTGTAATATTGTGGCGGGGGCTCGGAGCCTGTTCCAGGAAACTCAGGGCACAAGGCGAGGAACACCAACCCATCGCAAGACACAAGCACACACACATAAATAAACATACACTACCGTTCAAAAGTTTGGGGTCACTTTCTAACTCCATGATGGTTCCTGATTTTTATTTCTTTCTACATTGT
>JAQQZT010000008.1:6020438-6055499 GCA_030068275.1 Clarias platycephalus
CTGCGCGATCCACCGGGTCTGGATATTTGGTCTGCCCACGCCGGCTCAATCGGGTGCCACGGTTTCGTCCCACTTTATATGTGTTTGGCTTCCCATGGAAGTGAATGTGTATTGCGTGGTTACATAACGTGCAACGTCACGTGATCTCAACCGCGATTAAGATGATAGACCAAAATCTCTACCGGGTTTCCTCCAGGTACCGGGTTTCCTCCCATAAAAACAGGCAGATTAGGCTAATTGGCATTCTAAATTGCCCATAATGTGTGCATATTGACCGGAGATTCTACCACAGTTGTGAAAATAGGAATAAGTACAATGGTCACTATTTGCCTCCACAGTCCCTAGGTTGGACTACTAGATGGATGGATGGATGCATTAATTAGATACCAAGCAAAGTGGGGACCAAACAAGGATTGAATTATCTGACAGTTTTGACATTGTGGGTACATATTGCTGGTCCCCACTAAGAATAAAAAAAACTGCAGCTTTTACTTTATAATATTAAATAATCTACATTTTCTTTTGGATTAGGTTTCGGTGTAGCATTGTGTTAATTAGCTGCTATAATAATTATATCTGTGGAAGATCCTCACAGTGACAGTAAAACCTACAACCAAAAAGACCAAAACATGCTTTCTACTGTAAATTTTAATATATCCATTAAATCATTTTTATCCTCATCCACTTGTCTACTTCGTGTTTCATTAACCAATTTATACACAACACAGTTAGTTAGAACAAACTTCAAAAGGAAACGCATTACAAAAACTCAATAGCAATACTGAGGGGTGTAACGGTAAGTAGCAGTGAGTACAGTAGCCTTAACCTTTCATGTTACATGCATAACTGATTTTGTGCTCTGATGGACCGTCAACAGAAACGTTATAAAGTGATAATCGATAAGAAAGAGTGTGCCTTCTCCTGAACTTTTCTGTGTGGGAAAAGAAAAATTCTAAGTTTGTAATAGAACTACGTTTACTCTGTCTCCATAACACAGTCCTTACTTAGCAACCGAGTTAGCACGTGTGTTGTGCTGCAGCAGCGTGGATCGGCGCCCCGCCCCCCATAAAAAGAAAGAATATTCAAATGACTGCACAAGATCCAGAAGTTGTTGTTGTAAAATTTAAGGTATGTTGATTGATTAATTTCAACAAGAAAACATTCTACATTAAAAGCTGCAATTTAAGAGATGCTGTTTTAGTAGCACGATTAATATAGCGGTTTTGCAAATTAATGTGAAGTATTAAAAATGAATTGAATGTATTTCCTTTTACGGAACGGCTTAAAAAGTAAAGATTTTCGCAGGAAATAAAAGCGTGCTAGCCTGTTAGCTGAGCGCCACCTCTGCCTGCACTGCACCTTTCCCTTGGAAAACAGGTTTTCAATAAGGCTTCATTTGATAAAATAAATGAAATCATTCAAAAAACGCAAACTACTGGTGTTGACTCTTACATTACTCTTATGTACATTACTTAATACCAGGTCATGTCTCCTGTTAAGGAACATGTTTCAATAAACTACTACTAGAAATGGGCAAAGATACTGAAGACTTTTTTATAGTAGTAGTTTTATGTAAATTTATGTGATTTACTTATATGGTTAGAAAATTAGAGCAAGTTTGCCACTGTTTAAGGGCTTGTGCCTTCCGATCAGATATTTTGACGAACACAACAGCTTCTCGCACACAGCGCATCATGTTTGCTTTCATAGAACACATCTTGGATGTTAAGATTAAAAAAAAAAAAAAAAACCTTTTGCCAGCTTTCCGATTAGTAGTTTTTATTGCATTTGTTATGTGTTATGCCTTTACAAGCATTAACAGCCTGTTTACTAAAAGTCCACTGGTAACCATGCAGCGCCCTTACTGCAGTGACTGAAGTTTGAGTCACACTCAGGCCATCGGTTTGGTATTAATATTGTATTGAAGCTGTTTTTGCAACATTGTGTTAGGGGATTCATTTATTACCCCATCGTCATGTAGTCAACATAATTCATACATCATTTTAATAAAGTAATTAGAACTTTTAAAAAAAAACTACTATCAATGTTGTCACAATGTTCAGAACATTGTTCAATTAAGGTCACCATAAAGTCTTAACAACCAAACATTCCTGCTTGGTATGGCTAAAAAAGTGAAAAGACATCAACCTGTGACTCCAAAAACTGCCTTCTGCATACCGTTAACACTTCTAGCAAGAGCCGGCTGTGAAAGTGTTTACACCTGTGAATGTGCTAACATGAAGAATATTTATCTGCTCTAGTTTTATCATAAGAGAAATCTGGCTTTGCACCAAGTGCTTCCCTAATTTGGACGACGTTGAGTAGTGTGTCACTATGTTTATCAGTTGGGTTGTGAAGTTCTTCATGTTGGCAGGGTGAAATAAAAAGCATGTGAGAAAAAATAAAAGGATGATGTTTCTCTCTTTCTGACGATACTTTTTCTTGTTTTTAATTCTGTACAATAGTATAATAATAATTTCATTTTCAAGGTGCAATGTTACATCTTTGATTTCACCCCTTCATTTCTAAAACCATTCATTAGTTAGCATTCTGAGTGAAATTCCTCACATCTGCATATTCAGTAATAAAATGTTAGACCTGCAAGTGGAAAATTCAACTTTACATGACGGACAACTCAATTTACGTAATTTGTCACTTGTAATTTCCTCTTACTCATTTCTGGTCAGGTCTATCTTTGGACTGGATTCATCCTCACGTTTTGGTTTTCTCTTAAAAAAATGTAACTGCTAAAAAAGGAGGATTACAACCTCACATCAAGATCCGCAGCTTCCTCAAAAATATTCTATGTGTGATCCAGCAAAAAAAAAAAAAGACAGTCAGAAAGTGCTGAAAAGGCACAAATTATTGGAGGTGCTGGATTTATAAAGTAGCTTAAAATATCATGTTTGACTTTGTTTGAAACAAGGAGGAAATGACAGAAGGTACAAATTATCTGGCTGAATGTTGAGAAAAGAGAAGGGAGAAGAAAAGTCTGTGATCTAAAGCAGAAACGAAAGAGTTGCCAGATGGGGTGTACGCACAAAACATGCCATGGTACAACAAGCAACACACACACACACATTAGGCATGCTCTTAAAATTAATTATGGTATATACAGTAATCAACAAGCACAATAGTACTGTATGTTCAACCCTGTGAATTAAAACAATTGCATAATTGTGTTCACTCACTGTCTTTTATTTTTAAGATTTTTTATTTAAAAAGCATCAGCAATGCTCTTGGAGCTATAAAAATCTCCAAGCTGACATTCCGTGAGCGTATTACAGCCTGGGTTTTATTCAGGGTGGAGTCGCTCTGCATGGATTACATTATATTAGGATCATTTATCTTTTTTTCTTCATAGCTGCGTGTGCGTACATGCGTCTCTGTATCGATGATGTCATCCATTTCCAGATTCACTGCTGGAAAAATATCGCAATCACGAGCAGGGCTGTAAAACACAAAACATTTCCATACTAGACTCGCCTTGACTTCCACGTGGACGTGACACCAGCCAACTCACTGTGGCTGTGTTTGTTTGAAATATGCATTATTGTCTCGCAGTAACAAAACCACAGAAATGTCACAACATAGGATCTACTGCTGAATAAATCACTGTATTTTCTCATCAACTGCCACTTAAAAATTTCACCCTGCCTTCAATTTTGCTTGACCTTAATTAATTATTCCACAATAAAAGCACATCTGTATCTAACTGTAGTGTAACTTACAGTAATATCCACGTCCACATTTTTCTTTTCTATTCTTCTTTAGTATATGTGACACTGCCACCTACTGCTCATGTTCACTTAAAGTATGTTCGCAGACACGTGTCGCATGACACCCACCCACATGTTTACACATTCCCGGGAAGAAACGGAGACGAATAAACCAGCGCTAACAGTTTACAGAAGTAACATCCAGAATGATCATCACCTTACTCTCTGTTGAAATTCATTCAGACGTTCAAATTAATTTCATCCTTGTTCGAAAACACTTGGCTATTAAAAATTCTGGCTACTTCTAAAGTAATTTTTATAAACTTAAAGCTTTGCAGCTGCCTGAAGCTCTACACTAGACATGCGATACGGTCTATTTGCTTGTCAGAATTGTGATTTCTTCTCTACTGATCCTTTCTACTCCTTTTCTTCCGTTCATCGCTCCATCTTCTTGTGCCGCACAGATTTTCCATTTCGTCGTCTGTATAATTAGTAGCATTTAAATTATAATGTTAGCCTGCAGGGATGACGTTCTTCTTTCCTCTTCTGCGTGCGGGACGGCTGTGGCTGGAATGCCTGCCGTTCGAGAATGATGTGAGAAAAAGGCTTAAAGAGTCAAAGAAAAGGAAAAGAAGGAGAATTCTGAAGTTTCAAAGGCAGTTTGGGAAAAACCCGGTGCATTCACTGGTCAGTCAGACAACCAAACCAAAGTTTCCACTGGATATGACTATGGCTAAAAAGGGTACAAAATTACTTCATATACTTGTGAGCGAACACACACACACACACACACAGGCACATGATGCTGGCCTTGGGAATGTTTTGTACTTTTGACTTGCCTAATCTTGTGATCCCTCGTCCCAAATTTTTACGTTACAAAGATGAAACGAGGATATAAATCATGCACACATCTGCCTACATCTGCAGCCACAGACTTAATTCTTGGTGAGATAATTGTATCAAAGGCAACAATTCCTCATTGAGCCATAGCCGTTACACACACACACACACACACACACACCCACAGATAGTGTATATACACTCATGAGGCAGCTCCGGGAATGTTTTGGAACTACAGCCATAACAATCAGTTCATCTGCACTGTTTCTTGTTGATACTGATTACTGAACAGAGCAAACTCTGTTCTCTCTATCTCTATATGTGTGTGTGTGAGTTTGTGTGTGTTTCATCGTCGAGCACTCACCCAGGATTAAATTAAGTCATACGACATTAACATCCCCTCTTTTTGTCACACACACATGCACCCACCCGTTTCACTATCTTTTCTAATACAGCGTAGCTACACTGTGCTAACCTGACAGAATCTACAGTACATTCATGTATTTTCACAATCTGTTAGCCAACATGTGCTAGCCTCACATGATTTCTGAAAGGATTTATATCTTAATAATAAAAAATAAAATGAAATAAAAAAATCTTCTAATCAATAATATAAATAACTATCCCCACAGATAGCTAAAACATTCACACAAATTACTGCTAACACTGACTATCCTAAAAGAACTCAAAGTGGAGGATTCAGTTATACTGTCACACATTAATTTTTATAATGCTAGCTAACTGGTTAATCTAGTCTTAACTTGACATTATTTCTGAAACAATGTATTTTATTTATATCCATCACCATTACACTGTTGGCTGGTAATGCTAGCCACCTAGCATGAGCTGACAGGGTTTATAAAGGAATTATTTTATATATTTAATGTTTAAAAAGCTAACAAGACCCAACTTAACTGGCTTTCTGAGGGACTTTTAGTCAGATTTAATAAACAGTTATGTCCAGAAGCATACACTAATTAACCTGACAGGATTTCTGAGGGACTATTCGTGTTCATTAAATGTTAATGTTCAGAAGGTATCAGGATCTAAGCTGACAATTATATCCAAATCAATTTATACAAATACTTCATGACCACTTGCATACTTAGAACGTAAGGACACGATGTTTGCTACTGTAGGTTGTTTACTGTAGTAGAGATGAAGAAAAATCAATCCAGTCTACAGCGCGTGTGTAGTGGTTATTATGACACACGTGTGCGTGCATGTAAAGCAAAAGCAAGTCTCATTATAGAGGTTAAAGATCCATTTTCTCTCACATAAACGGAAACACTTATCTGTCTGTATTTATTTTTTACTTTTTTTAAAGGTAAAGTGCAGATTAATTTGTTCTGTTCTTACTTTATATTTTGTATTAATTATATTTATGTATTTATGTTTTTGGGCCGGGGAACGAATAATTTAAGTTTCCATTATTTCTTATGCAGAAATACGAGCCCGCTTCCGGAACGAATTATGATCGCAATCCAAGGTTCCACTGTATATGTTTGCATTTGAAGTGGTAACATGTTGCAGTTCCTCTATGATCCTATAGGTGATGCAATCACTAGTCCTGTGTGGAAATTATTTGGTAATTTTGTTTAAAATTGTTAAATACTGAATCGGATATTGAATATTTAGAAAATCTAATTTATTATTACAGAATCGCAATACAAATCGTATTCAGCACCTGGGTATCATGACAATATTGTATAGGGTGATCCACGGGGATTGCCATCTCTATTATTTTTGATTTTGTTGAAAAATTTAAAATCTTGAATGTATAAATAAAAGCTTCGCTTTATCTGAACTGCTAGGAATCTTGGTCAAACCAACTTCTAACGTTTCTTGTTGGCTGCTTGTGAAAGTTTTAGCTTTCTTCACTGCCTTGTCAAACTCGGGATGTTGTCAAGCAAAATGTTAGTCGTATGACTACGACAGAACTTAACTTCAGCATGACACCTGTTGCATACAGCATAGCTCATCCCCATGTGATGCCAATTTGTGACTAGTTTAGAGCCCTCTACCTATAAGATTCTAGAGGAACAGTCGCGTTTCAACACCTCAAATGCAGATATGGGAGTTAACTGCGTATGTTTACTTCATTACTGTACTTAGGTACATATTTCACTTATCTTAATTGAAATGTTTTATTAGAGGATACTTTTTACTTTTACTCTGCTACATAGTACAGCAAATATCTGTAGTCATACTTAGCTACACTTACACATGGCATTGCTTTAGGGTGTAGTATTTGAAGAGGGTATTTCGCCACCTGCTGATTATTATATGTAATTGCATGACTTGCCTTTCCTTTAACATAACAGGTGTTTGAAATCAGAAGCAGAGCAAGTTCACAATCAGAAAAAAGAGAGATAGAGAGAAAGGCAGAGATTTTTTTCATATGAAAAGTCTACTGTGAGCTATTCCTAAAGCACTGTACTTTTAAAGTTTAAGTACATTTGATGGTGAGTATTTCTTTACTTTTCCTAAAGTATACACATACATTGAGAACTTCTGCTTTTACTTGAGTAATGTTTGCCCTAGGAAATCTGTACTTGTACAGGATTTGTGTACTTTGCCAACCTTTGCTCAGATGCAAACATATATGAATTAAAAATCAATTACAATTACATGAATTGCCACACAAAAGAATTGTAATACATAACTGAATTAATTATTCATAAGTATTATTAATTAGTATGTTTGTTTCACCTGCAAATGCACAGTTATGTGGGTCTCGGTCTTGTGATTAGTGATGAAGCTTTGCTAAGAGTTGCAATTTCAACCATACATGAAAACTCAATTATTTAACTTTTTTTTTTTTTTACATATCGTGCCCTCAGTGAGCCAGTGTGCCATCAGTCACAGAAAGAGTTCACTCACTTAAACAATCTCTGACGAAGAACATTCAGGTGAAAAGTTCAAGTGCAGAGTCTGGAGTTTTCACAGGACTGTGTCTAGTAGGATGATAATAACCTGATGCATACCCCAGAAAAAACCCTCTGAACTCCAGACATTCATGCATTTACGATCTGTTCAGAGATCCAGGTGGAGATATGGTGAATGTGGGCACAGAGCAAATAGAGGCGGATGTAGCATGATGCACTGGTCATGATAATTTCATAGAGTCTTGTGTTAAAGTAGAGGTGGATGACATAAAAAAATGTTTAAAAAAGAAACAAGAGGGAAAAATGTTAGTGCTGAATGTTTTTTTTTTTTTTTTTTACAAAGTAGTGGGTCACCCTCTCAGAAAACAGCATTGTCAGTTTAATCCACAAATCTTTCATGATTATGATAAAGTGAAACAAAGAGCAGAAGAGATAGCAAGGGAGAGACTTAAGTCTTTTAACTTGACCAAATAAGGCAGAGGCTCAAAGAGAAAAAAAAGACGTAAGGAAAAATGCTGAAGGGGACAGAACAGGAGAAAAAAGGGTTAGAAAGCAGAGAAGATTCGGAAACGCAGCCATAAACACTACAAACAATAAAACACACAAGAGAACGAGATGAGGGAAAGCCTGAACACAGATAACGAAGGCTCACGTGCAGGGAAACAAAAACAAAAAAGAGCACTGGCTTTCAGAAAGACAAAAAAAACATGCAGGGATAAGAAGGAGATGAAAATAAAGATGCAGAGCAATAACCGAAGTCCTCCCTGCCCCCAGGAGACTCCGCTCTCTGCCCAGCCCGGTTATCTGCGTATCAGCCTGCCTGGACACGATCCTCGGAGAAACTGCACACACCCGCTCTGATCATTATACACGCACATCAGTGTGATCATGACTGAGGCCTTTTCAACTCATCTTAAAGTATAAATAATGGAGATCTTTGTTTTCATCAATATGTACACCTGGTTTTATTTTGATTGTCATATGCCAAAAAGGAGAATGTGAAGTCTGACTGACTTTTGAGAAGATGAAGAAGAATGCTGCCATTTGCCAGCATTCAGTTTAAGGTAGAACTACCAAACAGTGAGATTATTTCACTTCCTTTTTTCCCGGCAGGCTTCATGTACAAGTAAATAAACAATTCCAATGGTAGAGGGCTTCATAAGCAAGGAGTTGAGCTCATTTCTACAACAGCACAGTTTAATTCTCTTTTTCAGTTGGAGAATAGTTCCAGATGCATTTCTAATCTCTGTCCTGATCTCAATCCAAGCCATTTCCACATGTTCGGGCCGTTCCTGGGAGTTCCTGGGAGGCCAGCGTTTCAGTCAGACGTGAATCAGGCAGTCTGATCATGGTTCTGGCATAATGAGAAAACGTTCTACCTTGATGGTACCCAAGCACTAGTGAAACACTGAGAGAAGTGCATTAGTGTAGCAGGGGATTATATAGAGAAATAAAGACAGCTTTTACTCTCATAACTGTGTTCTGTTATTCTGCAAAATCAAAAGTCCCGTCTTGACTTGAACACCCCTTGTATATACAGTACTATAATATACTATTTCTTTAACATTTTAACATAGGTCTCCAATCCTTTCAAAGTCCACAGACATGCAGAACACACAGGGAGAGGGTGAAGGTGCGGACTTGTGCTTGCTCTCTCCTCTAATCTCAAGCTGAGTACGGAGTATCAATCCTGATCCCTGTACTCCATCCAGCACAAGACAAAACACCACCACTGCTCGCCCATGTGTCCCAGCTTCCAAAATACCTCCCTCCCTCTCTCTCTCCCACACTCCAACCATCTCAGTGTTTCTGTTTTTCTACTTCGCTCTCTTCTTCTGTAGCTTTTGAGGAATTCTGCCACTGTGGGTTGACTGGCATCTTGCTCTTTAAAAAAAAAAAAAAAAAGACCCCCGTCACCCTCCCATCCACTCAGAATCCTGACCTTATTTACTCTCTGCGTAACAAATCTCAGCAATACACGTCACATTGCTTAGATATGAGCTGAAGTCTAAAGTATACACACGCATTTTAGAGTCAGTAACTTGTGTCAATGTTTATGCGGAGAAATGTTCGCGCTACAAGGATTGATTTCAGGCATAAATAAATATAAAATGAGTTATATGTTGCCATTGGCTTAGTGGTTAGCGCTGTCTCCTTGCACCTCCAGGTTCTGGGTTCGATTCACACCTCGGGGTCTGTTGTGCATGGAGTTTGCATGTTCTCCCAATGCTTGGTGGGTTTCCTCCGGGTACTCCGGTTTCCTCACACAGACCAAAGACATGTTAATTGGCGTTCCCAAATTGCTTGTAGTGTGTGAGTGTGTGTGTGTGTGTGCCCTGCGATGGACTGGCACCCTGTCCAAGGTGTACCCCGCCTCCTGCCTTAAGCCTCCTGGGATTGGCTCCAGACCCCCCTCGACCCTGTCCAGGGTTAAGCGGTATAGATGATGAGTGAGTGAGTTATATGTTTATAATTGTTGATTATGTAAGTCTCCAGTGTAAGCGCTCCTTAATAGTCAGTTACATTTTTGAAGCGTCCATAGAAGGAACATGCATTTTTTCCTGTAACAAGACATACTGAATTTGAACTTTTCAAGAGTCTGATTAAGGAAAGACTGATATGACTTTAGCGATAAGCAAGGAATAACATGAGACAGACTGTTCTGTTGTACAAAAAAATGTCACATGAGCGGCAGTAGAGAGTGGGGGTGGTGTTCAGGGGGTGTAATGTGGCGAAAGGAAAATAATGATGACCTTCTGACCAATCAGATTTGACCAATTCAACACCGCAGCTGTTCAGTGTCCTCTTGGGCGTTCTGCACGACTGGACATAACTATAACCTGATAAAAAGTGTGTTTTCATTCTTTATAAATAGAAAAAGGTTAATGTTGACAAAGTGCCTTTCCTGAAAATAATCAACTTAGAGGTGATAACAGTATCATATCAAGATCTCACTGATTATTGTTCTGTAACATCTCACCACATTACAGTTCTGTTAACAATATTAATGCATGTGGTGATGGATTTCAATGAGATTTCTTTCCCAATGGAAAAACCTTAATTTCAAGGTTAAAATCGTGCAAAGCTAAAAGCTAAACCATTCTTCTGTTTTTCATCAACACTCGCTTACTGTAGATTCTCGACTTATGGATAACACATTTCTGGGAAATAAGACAGCTCGAGTAATGTAACAGTATCAGTGGTATCAGGCGGAGAGAGGAGGAGAGAACAGAGACCTGGAGAGAAAATGGATAAAGGAGCGAGTGGATCAATAAGCAGCCATTATCTGTGTATGTTCCGAGCCCTCTGGGAAAACTGCCTCGGGCTAAATGCCATTTTCAGAGCCGTACCAGACCGCACATCACTGCTGCCCTTCCAATGTTCCCGAGACCTGTTGATCATTAAAGCAGTAATACTTACATGGAGGTCCGATGCATCTGCAGCATGAAAAGGTCTGAATGCAGAATAATTACACTTAGACCAAGGGTGAGGCTTTTAGTGTTAGGACCGGGGGAGCGGTATAAAGTCGGAGCCCACCACAAATACACATGGTATTAAATCTTTTTAGTCATTTGGCATAACTCTACTAGAATAACCACAGAAGTAGGATTAGTCCATCGATCCATATATCAAGCGGTGTGCATTAGCTACCCCAGATGGTTTTTTATTTCTCCTATTATAATTACGCAGACTGGCTCAAAGGTTAATGCTTTCCAAAGGTTGTGTTTGATAATTAAAGTTTAAGATGACTTTCATAGTAAGAATGTAGGTCCAATAGGTCCAATCTCTCCAAAATGTTTTCATTAGTCGCTACAGAAATACCAAAGTCATTGTTCTCAAACAGACGTTTTTACCACCACTATTTATTTCCTCACTCACTCATCGTCTATACCGCTTTATCCTGTATACAGGGTCGCGGGGGGTCTGGATCCTATCCCAGGAGACGAGGAGGGGGACACCCTGGACAGGTCTATCCATCGCAGTGTCTTTGGACCGTGGGAGGAAACCTTTGGATGAAACCCACCAAGTACGGAGAGAACATGAAAACTCTATACACATAGACGGGAAGCGGGAATCGAGCCCATATCCTGGAGGTGCAAGGCGACAGTGCTACCCGCTAAGCCACCGTGCCGCCCATTATTTGCTTTCTAGTACACAGAATTATGGGATATTCAAGACAAAAAAAATACACTTGTACGGAGTCTCTTTTAAAAAAATGTCCAGATGAGCAAACAAGCCTTCTATTTGAAAATTTTCAGTCATGACTCATGGCCTTCCTGCCTTTGTAGCCTGCGTAGGCAGCAATTTTTTAATCTTCGTACACACACCTCGTGTCTATCATCTGGATAATGATCAAGTTTGCAGATATCTCGTTACATTTATCTAATTCATACGTATTGTAATCATGTGTATCATGTATCACTCAATCTATTGTATTCATGTTCATAAACCAAATCAGAAAAAACCTCAGATATCCAAACTCTACCTTTCCTTTTAGAGACCCTTTGTTTCGAAAACTCTCACATACGCATCAGGCTTATTTTTAACTCGCTGGAATCTAATGCTCAAAAGTCAACTCAATGTTGAATTTTACACTGAAGCTAATCTTTTCACATGCCATCTCCAGTTCAGCTTCTAGAACGAAGATGCGGTATGGACGGAATACCGAGTGGTTTTCCTCCTGATGTTCAGCACCGCTGTAAAAATTCACTGACCCAGATCAGGGAATCGTGCTGAACGCTTATGATAGGAGCGCACAAATTGAAACAGCGTGCGTCGAGGAAAAGTTGAGAGAGCGCTTTAACTGGACTGATCTGGTCTCCGTCAGAGGACTTTTTTTTCCCCCGACAACATCTGCTATTTGTTAAACATTCCTTACAACAAATGAGGTTTTAAACATGTTGTAATGTAGCCTATACAGAGGTGCAAAACCTGGGTGCGTTTAACCTAAAATGCATAACATAGTTACCGTGCAAAATACAAGCTTTGTCTCTTAAGTGTTATAGTATAGCTTGAGTAACATCCTCATATCTTGAATGTAAGATAGAATGATAATATACTTTGATAATACCAACTGGTTTGCATATGCGCTTCAGATCTTCTTACTAAAGCTGAGACTCATAGGTAGACTATTGATTCGAGCCATCCTGATTTCAAATTCGAATCGTTTTAATAGCACTAATGTTTATTTTTTGATTCGGCCCAAGCAGCCATATTTCTTATAGGTTTGCGAAATAATATATAAAATGACTAAAAGCACCTAATAAGCAATGAAATGCTAAGTTGCTGGTGTTTAAATGTCATGCGTCATTCTTTTTTCTGGTAATAAAGGTGTTCACTCTATCATCTACACATCGTCAATTTGACTCCAAGGTGATGCTACACACATTCAGAGGCGGCATACCTGCTGCATGCCTCTCACATAAGTCACAGCAAAACTAGCAAATCATGGGCATCTGTAAACTCATGCACGAACAGATCTTTCCTCCGAGCGTAGTAGATCATCTGCAACATTGCGTGAGCAGCAGTTTGAAAACGGTCTGGCGTCAGATGTCTCAAAGGAAGCACGTGATGGCCTTCACCCTCCCTGGTTGATGGGAGGGGAGGGGGGGGGAATTATCTACGACTAAATCAGGGAGAAAATAATGTGGGAAAATCCCAAAATAGTAATAAATCTAAATTTGAGTCATACTTATTTTAGAGAACATGCAGGGCCATTGGAGCATGTCTATAAGACACCTTTACTTAGCCAACTTTGAAGTCATTTAGCTTTTGATTCGTTCTCAATATTAACTAATTGCTTACATTTATCTAATGCAAAAAGTCAACCTAAGGCTTTCAAAAGATGAAAAGACCACACACTGGTCTTCATTTCCAACAGGAAAAACTCTGGCACACTGTCTAAACCACAGTGTTGCATCAAAACAACGCTGAATCATACTGCATCGATTCACTGGCTAATTCAAACGTACTGAATTATTGATCACACATTGAGAACTATATAATACAGCTCTCAAAGGAGAAATAAAAAAACAACTAGCAAGATACCAGAACAGAGACATCAGCTGCTGAGAAATGACTGCTGTCGTAGATCTCTTCCTCCATTTCCTTTCTGAATCACTGGTAAGAACAAAGTGCTGCATCTGGTGTTAAAGTGCGAAAATCTGCTAAAAAGGGCGTGTCAGCCTTTGACTGATTAAATAATAAATATGCACATAACCGCAACTAATCAGAACGAATAAAACTTAGTAACAGGAGGTCATTTGCACAATGAGCATTGATTTTAACTTCATGCTCCGTGAAACATCAGATTCAAGATTGTGTACAGAACTTTGAAAAAGTATTGACCCACCCTTTATTTCTTCATATTTGGCTTCCAAAGAGCGAGACGTCCTTGGATTTAACTCATGTGAAACAAGTGCAGATGATGAGGGATGATCAAGCTGGTGATTAGTATACTGGTGATGCTGAATGCTGAGTGGTTGGAACAGACGAGAGGGGAAATGAGGTCGCTGCTGATGTTGTTACATAAACAACCATTTTTTATTTTTATTTTTTTTGCAGCTTAAGGCACTTTGCGGCCTGTCGCAGTGAAACATTTGTTCGCATTTCTTTAATGTAATCTACATAATTGTAATTTAATATGAAGAAATGAGGGGTGGCTCCAGCCCTTGGACACTACTGTATTTTCACAAGATTAGCTAGTTTATATTATTAATTAACTATTACACGATAATTTTATGGATTTCTTTTTGGAAAATAGGGCAATGACACACCCATATACTTGCCTTTTCCCGGTCTAATGTGCTCTCATTTCCTCCTACCTCACTCTATCTGCCCTGTCCTGTACACACACACACACACACACACAAAAACATGTGCACTGCTTCTCATTTACAGAACAACTGCTGTCCCGTTCAGACATCCAACTCATATCATCTGACTCAAACTTCCTCTTTCCTTTCCTGCCCCCATGTATCTCTCTATCCAATGCAGGTCATTAACAAAGTCAAAGAAAAAAAATGGTTTTATTCACAAATCTTTTTGTCCAATCAAAGCAACTTTTACAAGCTGATTTTTACACATAAGATAAATTATCAGATTTGTAAATTACATGTCATTTTCTTCACTCTCTCTTTCTGTAACCCTTTCTCTTCCCTACCATTTTGAGGTAACTGAATCAAGCTTCAATTAGGCATGGAGGGAAAGAAACTGAGAGGAAGAGAAAGAGAAGGGGGGGGGGGGGTAGAGGGGGATAGAGGCTCATGCCGTAATGCACACCACATTAAAATATCTTCTGAACATTTATTAAATCAATTTGAGCCACTTCGTTGAAAATCTATCCATTCCACCTCTCTTATGTTTAAGCTTTTCTCACTATTTTTTTCCTCCCACTGATTAGGTCAGGGGCCCTGATTTAGACCCATGTGATGTTTAATACCATTAAAGCACATACCATTCCTAAACACACTCATGCTCACAGTCACAAGGACTTGAGTAACATATGACTGCCCTAACAGCTGCAAATGCGATTTTCCAGCTCTGGAAGCACAGAAATGGAAGTGTGTTTTAGTTTTCCAGTGTATGCCAAAACGATATCTACGCTGTCCGGCATATACAGTACGTGTCCCGCATTACTATGACCCCCGGCTTTAGAAGAGTACTATAGCTGAGTAATTAATCCACAGTGCATGACAGCTTCCTGAAACGCTTTCCTGAAAGCTAAAAGCTCAAACTGCTGAAGCTGAGGATGTAACTGTGAACTCCAGACTGCTGACTCTGCAATGGGTTTGTACTGAGCCTGTGGTTTTGAAGTGCTTTACCGAAAAGCAGCTTTATACCTAGGGCGTATGTTTAGGACAAACGTTTTAATAAGCTGCTTAAAATCAATTTATTGTCATAGAGAGATTTATTTGTGAAAGCATATTGTCACAGTGTACATTCCTAGAAATCCTCGTCCAGATCCTAAAGGGTTAAAAAAAAATAAAAAAAATAAAACCTTGAACACAGCCAAGTTTTAAAAGTGGAACTAACAACTTCCTGAAATTTCAGAAAAAACAAGAAACTTACAGTTCAAACATAAGAACCATTTTAAGGAAGAGGCAAAGAGAATAGAATTCCATGAAATATAGCATGTGTGTGTGTGAAAGACTACAGTGACCTCACATGAGAGAAATTATTTTACCCATGGTTACTTAAAGGTCCCATACGCTCATTTTTGAACATGTTAACGCCGGTCTCAAAGCTTCACCAAAGTGTAATATTAGTGTTCCATCTAATGTTCCCCTCAAGGGAGCTGAGCAATAAGTTAGGGGAGGGGTATCTTCTTAAATGAGGTCACAAATGCGGATAAATCTAATTGAGCCAATACACAAATAAAAAATAGACAAAAAGCAGGGTTTTTTTTTCCTCATACATTTTTTAGACGTAGACTGTCTAAGAATTACTTTGCAAAATGGTGAATTTGCATAACAGATCCTCCTCATATGATTCTTTGGTCTAATATGAGTATTCTATGTTTGACAAATTACTACGTAAAGTCAAAATATCCATAACGGTGCCCTGCTCCTTAAAATAATTTTTTTTTTTTTAAATCAACAAACATTATGGGTATTGTGCAAAATTGTTGTATAGTACATTGACCTATTGTTGCCCAGCATGAAGTTTCATAAACATGCTGCATAATTAACAACATAGAGCCTTAGCTGCCTGAGCCATCACTAGTCTTATTGCATGTTAAGGAAAAACATTTATTTTTTTCCCTTAACATGCAATAATACATGCAGGTGATGTTATTATGTGTTAACTACAACTTTTTTAGCCTGATCTGTTAACAGCAACAGAACACAGCACTGGATAGCACACTATGGTTTTTTACCTTCCTGGTGGCCTAGCTCATGAATCTATCATTTGTCATCCCGTAGCAGTTATTATGAAGTCTCTACAAACAGACACATACACAGGAAAAAACACATTCCTATTTCATTACTGGCTTACAATTGGTTGCAGAAATGCTGAGGAAAACAAATTGTTAAATAAAATGTGTGTTACAACAAAAGAAAAAAGAAAAATGAGGAGGAAAAAGAAATAAAGCAGGGAAAACGGGAATTTGTTAGTTGCAAGTGATGTGATGTGAGCATGCAGATGCTGACAAACATGTGGCGCCTCTACGGGTCAATGTCTCACTTTAATAGTTAAAGAGCAGACTGAGGACTCCAGAAGAGAGAGAGAGAGAGAGAGAGAGAGAGAGAGAGAGAGAGAGAGAGAGAGAGATGAACTCCTTAGATATTGATAAATCTGTATAAACCACAGGAACAGAGCTACATTTATCTACAGTGCAGACACCAAACTAAAACAGATTTGAATTTCAGATTATATTTTTCCGCTGAAACCTGGGATCGACACAATTCCTATCCACTGAGCTGTTCTGTAGAGATTACCTAAGTGATGTTGAAGGATTACTGTGATTATGTCAGTGTACACCACCAGCTAATCCCTTCATAACTGCTTTGTATTTTTGGACATTAAGTGCATTCAGATGACACAGATGGCTTAGGCATCCCGGAGTTGACTTCTTGATGTCAGCTTCAACTTCCTGAGCTTCAAAAATCACAAAATAACAAGGGGTGATCAAGTCCTGCCTCCACACTCAAATCTGTACATCACCATGGTCAGGGACACCAAAACAGAAAGAAAGGTGGGGATTAACTCAAGAGGGGACTCTAGGAAAAAGGCAAAATTCTTGGGGGTCCAATGGTCATAATAAGAATTCCACTTCATTTATTCATTCATTAATTAATTCATAGATCTTCAGCAATCACCTTATCCTGATCAGTACTGCAGTGGATCTGGAGCCTTTTCCAGGAACCCTGGATATGAGGTGGGAGCACACCATGCATGAATCACTGCATCGCAGGGCACCCCCCCCCCCCCTCCCAACGCGCATGCACAAGCACACACCAATATTATCACAATCACTCACAATTCGAGTGAGAATGAGTGATTCATTGATTTTCTTTGCGGCTTGCGTAGGACTGCAGCTTATTTCACAGAACTCATGCCACAGGGCAGAGGATGGGGTACCGACCCAGCACAGAGCACAAGCACACACACACTCTGGGCAATCAGCCTACACCACAGATCTTTGATGTGTGGGGAAACTGGAGTACAAAGACGAAACCCACAAAGAATGGGGAGAACATTCAAACTCTATAAACACAGCCCGAAGGTGAGATTCAAACCCCTAACCTAGAAGGTGCCTATTATTATAATTATTTGGCCAAACCTGTCAATTATTGAATTCAGATATTTCAACCAGGCCCCTTTTCCCCAGCATACCAAGACATCTTGGACATTGTTGCAAAAGTTTGGGTGAAGGTCCTTTTCTATTCCAGCATGACTGTGCCCCAGTGCACAAAACAAGGACTTTAAAGACATGGTTTGACGAGTTTCGTGTGGAAAACTTGACCGGCCCGCACACAGAGCCCTGACCTCAACCCCATCGAGCACGTTTGGGATGAACTGGAACGGAGATTGTGAGCCAGGCCTTCTCATCCAACATCAGAGTCTGACTTCATAAATGCTCTACAGAATGAATGGGCACGAATTCTCACAGAAAATCTGGTGGACAGCCTTCCAAGAAGAGTGGAAGCTGTTACAGCTGCGAAAGGGGGGACGGACTCCATATTGAAGTGTATGTATTTAGGTTTGCAGGTTTGGATAAAATCCTTTTGTCTAATTAGTGAAGTAGTATATTGTATGTTGAACACAGGGGAACACATAAAGCATCATACCGTACGGATCAATAACGTACATCATTCATTGTAACCACTCATTAGTAACAATGTAACACTCTTTGGCACGCGGCCAAACAAACTGGACTGAAGCAAGACTGCGTTTTGTGTTGGTATGATATTTAGTACCTACAGCCACTTCAACACTGATTACAAAAGTTTGACACTTTTCAGCCATCAGACATGTGTTGCACACTCTCTCTCTCTCTCTCACACACACACACACACACATATGCAGAGCAGCTGCGTAATCGATTAAACCGATTGAAGTGCCGACGAGGTGGCGCAAATCAGTGCCAAAATAAGCGCAGGAAAGGCGAAGCGCTAATGAAGGCAAGCTGCTCTCTAAACCGTGCACACACACACACACACCATGGCGATCTAATCCTCTTAAGGAAATAAATCACGATCTGCAACCTCCTTTCTTTCACGATTAGTTTAAATGGAAATCTTATTGAAGTCTGGATTCAAACATCAGCGCGTGAAAAACTTACTTCGCTTTCTGGACACGGCGGAATTCCAACCAGACAAAACGCCACTCCATTCATTACACAGCTGGACTCCGGGAGGATCCGCGAGGCTCGGAAGGCGCGCTGTACAAACTCAACGGCGCTAAAGTTAAACCACACAGTGTAGAGCGCCGCATTCAGCTCTCCGGGTTCCGTCCCGGTCCGCACTTTTACTCCCTTTTCTCTCCGTTGTTTGGTTAGTAGTTGGCGCTCGTGCCTGTCCCTCCCTCCGTCTTTCCCTCTTTCCTCCCCCGCGCTGTAAATCCTCAACTCCACAGCTCAGTACTCAAATCTGCGCAGAAATAAAAGCCCCCCCTCCCCCTACTCTACTCTACTCTACTTTACTCTGTCCTCTCCTGGCTTGCCGTAGTTCAGCTGTCCATCATGAATAGAGCAGAACGCGCACAGCGCCACCTAGTGTTAACCCGCAAACAGCGCAGTCACGCCCCCACTTCTGAGGTTCAAATTAGTGATGGGAAGTTTGAATCATTTTAGTGACTCGGTTCTTTGAATCTCGTTCATCAAAATGAACGGATCTTGTTTTTTGAGTCATTTAGTTCATTTCGTTCTTTAGATCAGAAATAAAATAAAATGTTGCATTTTCAATAAAAAGACCCCCAACACGTCTACATACACAAATGTTGGCTATAGTTCCAGTAATGAAAATATTACAAGGCAGCTAAGGACATATTATAATAAACTGAATCAGTAGCTCACCTCTCGTATCTTACAGTCTGAGTCGTTCGTTCTTTTGAATCTATTGCGCCGCATAGCGTCTATGGGAGTCACGTGACAAAGGATCGAACGACTCGGGACTTGAAGATTCGTTGAGAACCGTTCAATTCTGTTTCCTGTGTACTGCACTGCATAGCGTCTATGGAAGTCACGTGACAAAAGAACAAACGACTCAAAGGTTTTTTTTTTTTTGAACACAAACACAGATTTATAATAGCATCATAAAGTTGTGTAACGTTGTGTAGTTGTGTAACGTTGATCAAAACGTTGATCAAAAAACAAGGCACACATTAATTACACAAAACAATAAGTATTGAAACAAAGAAATAATAATAAAAAATATATAACAAAGAAAAAATAAATAAATGTTCAAAATAGAATAAAATAAATAAGTGAATACAAATGAAAAAGGGTCTCTTTATTCTTCTTCTAATAAACCAAATTCTCTTATTGTTCCAACAAATTTCTTGGCCTTTTTACCTTTCATATGTTCCAATGATGGAAAGTTATTATTCTTATCATCCAGTAGTATTCCAAATATAATATGTTTTCTTTCAAAAGCGGGCAGTGATTGTATCCTCAGCTCCAACCAATAAGACATATTTTCCCAAAAAATACCAAACGACTCGAAGGTAACTACTCATTTCTGTTTCCTGTATGTAACCTACAGAGGTTTTGCGATGATTTGCGCATGCGCGCCCAATAAAACATGAACGAATCACTCTCCGAGACTACTCGTTCATCTGAGATATGTTAAAGATTCGTTCAAAAAGAACGAATCGAGCATGAACGACCCATCACTAGTTCAAATCAAATAAAAAATTATTATTTGTCACATACAGTCATACACAGTTTGATATGCAGTGAAATGCTTATACGACCGCCCGTGACTTTAAAAATAAAGCGTATAGATACAAAATAAATTTGAATAAAAAAGAAATACACTCATTCACTCACTCACTCATCATCTATACCGCTTAATCCTGTATTCAGGGTCACGGGGGACCTGGAGTCTATCCCAGGAGACTTAGGGAACAAAGCGTGGTACACCCTGGACAGGGTGCCAATCCATCGCAGGGCACACACATACACACACTCATTCACGCAAATACGGGCAATTTGGGAAAGCTAATTAACCTAACCTACATGTCTTTGGACTGTGGGAGGAACCCGGAGTACCCGGTGGAAACCCACCAAGCACGGGGATAACATGCAAATTCCATGCACACAGAGACGGGAATCGAACCTGGCCAGGAATCGAACCCGGACCCTGGAGGTGCAAGGCGACAGTAAAAGAAATACAATAGAACATAAAATTTAACTAGGATAAAAATATAAATATTCTGTACAAATAAGACATTCTGTATAGCAAAATAGCAAATGAAATATAACAAAATATTGAAAAAATAGAAAAAATAGTAATTTTCTAATGTAAGTAAAAAAAAATGACTAGGGGTGTGCAAATATGCATGAAAAGTGTCTTATTAAAGTGACTTGTGTGCAATTATTATTTCAATTCATTATTACACTAACATTCATTTCCAGTGCACAAAACAAACCTGGCACCATGAGACCAGAAAAAAACCAAACTTCGGAAACCCACCATTTTAAGCACAGACATGTCCATGCACATTGCCCAGATGTGAGAATCAAACCGAAATGTGTTCCAAACTCATGCCATCCAGAGTATCATCAGGCAACAGATACACCCTACCTTGGAGATATATCTATAATTTTTGTGGCAGTTACGTACTTATGGGGTCAGGTTGCCAGATCGTATCTGTGGACATGGGGTTGAAGGAGCAGCGGCAGCCCAGCGACATCTGGGCTTGAATCGGGGACCTCCTGATCAGCATTACAACAAATTTCCCCCTCATGTACCAGTACAGGCTTTCTCAAACATTTCTGTTCTTTGCCCCATCCAGATACAATCAGATCACATAGGATGCATGCCAGTGCCCGGTGTGAACATGGCCTTGACTTTTTCCGGTTAGAGAACTCTATGGCTGTAAACCTTTAACTGTTCAGCTGATTTCTAATGATCAATTAATACCATAAAGCTTTTCAATTCTTTATATATACACGTTTCTGGGTTTCAAGGTCCAAATTTTTCCACCCATTTTCCACCAAGCTTAAATTTGGGCTAATCATCTCTAATATGTAGTTTACTGGACTCAAAGGAGAAGGTGCAAAGTAAAATGACACAAATGCAAGGTGGTAGACCATCATACTTTATAATGACTTTGGTTTGAATGAAATAGTTACAACTATTCTGGAAACAAAGCTTGATGCTATAGAGGTTGGTTGACTTGAAATTAAAACTAGGATTCCATCAAAGGGTCGCCAAAGTGGACCATCCGATCCGCATACAACTTTGTTTTTACGCCAGATGCACTTCCTGACACATCCCTCCCAATTTATCCGAGCTTGGGGCCGGCACTGCATGCAGTGGCTTGATAGTATGGGGTGTGGTAACCACTGGCAGCAGGGCTCGAACCTGGATTCTCAGATCCCCAAACGAAAAACCTAGAGCCTTAGCCACCTGAGCCGCCACATCTTATGTGGTTCATTTAAAATACGTAAAAATAGAAATCATGAATACATCAGTCTATATCTCTCTTTATGCGGGTGTAATAATTTGCCCTATATTATTATTATGCCATTAAAAAAGACCTTATTACATAATGCATTGCTTGACCATATAATAGCTAATATCACAACCAGCCATCATTGCGCTATTAAACTCAATGGGAGAAAATTAGTGTTTGTTAGCTGTAGTGGAAGGCAAGAACAGTTTGGATGCTTGTGTTTCATTTCAGTCCACATGCACTATTCAGAAGGTAAAAAGCCTTAGTTTGTGGTTGTTAAACACAAAGGGCTCTTTGTGTCTGGACAAAGGGGTAGGTAGGGAGTAAATATATAACACTGGACCGAAAAAAGGAAAAAGGCAAAAAAGCGTAAAAAAGCAATGGGGGTGCAGAACTGAAAGAGAGAAGCAGGGAGCTGACTGTTTTCATCCTGAGTCACACTGCAGTGATGTGGTTGTGAAAATGCTGTGCATGTTAGCACACACCCAGCAGATTCTTTGAACGACTGGCACAAGCCCAAAGAGTGAATGTCGAATGCTCCTTTTACAGATTAAAGTGGATGCAAATAATTTATACCATAGGTCCCTGAAAATGGGTAGGAGTGATCCTAATGTCAAAGTTTTATAAAGTAGCACTTTGAGATTGGCTTGAAATATAAAGTGCATTATAAGTAAACTGTATTATTATAAAAAAAATTATTAATAATACCCATTCATTAGAATAGTGAAACAAAGCATAGAATAGGGGATTGATGATTCGTTTTAGTTTTTTTTTTAACAGCACTAGAAATCACATCTAGTATATTAGAGGGACGGTGTGGGTAGTATGGTTTGGGCACAACGTTAGAGAGGCCAGATTAAGATGGTTTGGACATGTGCAGAGGAGAGATGAGGGGTGTATCGAGAGGAGAATGTTATGGATGGAGCTGCCAGGCAGGAGGAGAAGAGGAAGGCCCAAGAGGAGGTTTATGGATGTGGTAAGGGAGTGACAATGGAAGATGTGGTAGACAGTGTTACAAGAGTTTGAATGGTCCGCTGTGGCGACTCCTAATGGGAGAAATTAGAATTATTATTAGAAAATAACAGAAAATCATAATCTATCTTTTTCAAAGTTATTACATTTATTGTTGGTCTGGTTGACTGGTTACATGAATTGAATGGGTTCAATCGAAAGTTTAATAACTCAAAAAATTACTTCTATCATTTGTTTGAAATTATAGGAATATGAAGCTGTTTGATTTAAAAAATATACTTGAATGAAGATATACTTGATTAAATAGTTAAGATTGAAAAAGTTGAAAAAGTCATTGTCAAGGATGGTACAGATCACTGTTTTTTTTTTTTTTTTTGAGTGGATATATTTGAAATGAGGATGAAGATTAGATCATAACATATTTGCAACATTAAAAATTAAATCAGATTCTTTAAAAAATAAAGTACTTTTTATTTCTACTTGCTGTAGAGTATTGCATTTTTGTTTAACATTTCCATCATCAAATTTCAATATGCAGCCTGTGTGCAAGGCACCACCAAACAATGCGACGTTTAAGCAAACAGCAGATCAATCTTTTCCAGCAGGACTGTAACTGACATTGATGCAGTCGTGATTAATGCTGCTCAAGTTCAAGGTATTTTGGGCCTTATCATTGCAATACCGGAAAACAATCCAGTGGCAGACTTTAGCATGAAAGTATAACTATAATTATGCTAATTACATTCCAAGCAGGTACTACAGTACAATATAAACCACTTTTCAAAATTATACTTTCTTCCAGAAATGGCTTCCAGACACAGACTTTAGTTTAGGATACCCAGATTATTTGTTAAGATGGCAACAATTTTTTTTAATGAATCACTTATTTCAATTTAATGTACTTCATCATCTTGTTTCTGTGGGATGTTTTCCAGTTGACTGTAGTACCATCAAGTCATTATTATTTCAGTTGGCAGAACGGTTTATATGGGGCAAAGCATGGTTACACAAACATACTGTACCATTAGAGTGCAAATGATGCCTGGAAACAAAAACAAAAAAACCCTGGGGATTACATTACAGACTGAGAAGTCATAATAATAATCAGGATAATATTAATCTATTAGACTAATTTATTTGAATTTGTCTTAACAGGATTAGACTGTTGCATTGAATTCAATTAAATAAATTGTATAAGATTTTGATGGGGTTCTCATGGGGAGAAAGACACATTCACAGAGAGAGAGAGAGAGAGAGAGAGAGAACTTTAATCAGCCCATGTGCTCTACATTAGATGGAGAGATAAGAGAGAAAACAAGAAAAGGGAAAACAAGACATCTCAAAACATCACGTCTATAGCCCTTGTGTTTTCCACAAGCCCACTGAAAGTTGAGTGATGTCATGTGGTAGTAACATGTCACATCTCCTTGCATAAAATTAAATGGGGGATTTCAACAGAACTAAGACAACAGATAACATATAAGAAATAAAACAAGAACATACGAAAAACACCTGTTAGTGAGGATTCAGTTAGCTAGGAAGCATAAAGATTGGACTTGGAGCGATGGAAAAAGGTCATGTGGTCTGATGAGACCAGACTGAGCCTATTCCGGAGCGATGAGCGTATCAGGGTAAGAAGGGAACGCTCTTGAAGCGATGCACCCTTCATTCATTGTGCCCCCTGTACAAGCCTCTGGGGTTGAGTCAGTTGTCGGGTCTAGGCTCATCAACGTTATGTGGCAATAAAATTAAGTCAGCTGACCACCTGAATGTACTATATGACCAGGTTATCACATCAATATAGTTTTTGTTTCCTGATGGAAATTTGGTTCTGGCCACCAAATCAGACATAAACTGGTCACCAAATTACGCAGTAGCCAGTTTAATTTATAGATATCCTCTCCATTTAATATACCATGGATTTTTTTGTATTTTATTCACAAACACTGTTTAAAAGTCTCATGTTTCGAAGGGAGCAGAATCTAAAGTGACCACTAAATTTAGCTCAGTAAATAAGAGAGTAAATAAAGCAATATTAAAAACCAAAGAGCAGCTGTTCTTCGTTTGAATGGCAGTGTCAGTGCAGAATGTGATCAGACTGTCAGCGATAACAGAAAGATGATCCAGCTCATTTACCGTAGTTTTTACTTTCATTTTGTTCAGGATCTTTATGTGGTCTGTAGTATTTTAATTCAGATAGCTGTACACTCAGATAGCTGTATACCACTTTGTCCTGTATACAGCATTGCAAGGGGCCTAGAGCCTATCCCAGGAGACTTAGGGCAGTGTGAAGGTACACCCTGGACAGGGTGCCAGTCCATCGCACAGTACAGGCAATTTGGAAACGCCAGTTAGCTCCATGTCTTTGGACTGTAGGAGGAAATGCACCAAGCACAGGGAGAACATGCACACAGACCCGAGGATGGAAATTAAATCCGGACCCTGGAATAGCAAGGGGACAAGATAGCTATACAATGGGCAGTATATAGCCTTACGGTGGAACAGGTGGATAAGGCTCTTGGTTGGTGATCTGAGGATCCGGGTTTGAACCTTGTAATTGTTGAGTTGCCACACCCCATACCATCCAGCCACTGCGTGCAGTGCTGGTCCCAAGCCCAGTGAGAAAAATGGGAGGGTTATCTCAAGAACGGGCATCCGGCATTAAACCTTTTCCAAGTTGTGATCGCATGGTCTGCAGTGGCGACCCCTTGATGGGAGCAGCCGAGAGAAAGTAAGTAATTAGTGTGTATAAACGCCTGTTTACTTTAATTTGATTTTTAAATATCATTTCAACTATAGATAGACCCATACATATACATAATCACAGCACAGCCTGTGCACCGCCCTGGCCCGGGGTGGTTCTGAGCCCACTGCAGTCGTTACCGTGAACATTTAGAAAATGCCTGATGCTTAAAAAAAATCATCATTACTTAGTTGTGGGAGAGACGCAACTGTCGTTGATAACTGTACACACAAGTCTTCACCAACACCACTTGCACATTACAGGAACTCAGTGGGAAGTTATTGCCACTGTACCAAGTACAGTCCTGTCCTCACCTCATCCCAAGCCAATTTCCACATGTTTGTACTATTAAAGGAGTTCCTGGGAGGCCAGCGTTTCTGACATGAAGCAGGCAGTCCGATCGTGGCTCCGGCATACTGAGAAAACTTTCTACATTGATGGTATCCAAGAATTAGTGAAACACTGAAATAAGTGCATTAGTGTATCACAGGATTAGATAGAGAAATAAAGGAATTTTTTTAACTTTCAGAACTGTAGTCTGTTATTCTGTACAATCAAAAGTCCTGGTTTGACTTGAACGCCCCTTGTACATTTGTAACTTTCTCCACACTGGTGTTTTCACTTCCCAAAAGCCTTAGAAAACCCCCAAAACAACAGCTAGCCATGTGCAACAGGCCATGTGCAATGGTTACATCTTTTCCATCATTTCCATTTCCACAGACAGGAACACAGGCTCAGGATTGAAACGAGGACCCTGGAGCTGTGAGGTGGCAATGCACCTAATAGCACCTAATATGGAAAAGGGAATTGCGGGATATTTTAATTGCTATCTTAGAACTTTACTTTTTTTAAATGCTAAACAAAACTAGCAATTTCAGAATTATTTGTGAAAAATATGCAAATCTTTAAAATAATGCATGTTCCTCCAGGCTGGGGCTTGGACATGGCATGAGTAGCAGTATAAAAAACAAAACAAAACAAAAAAAACATATTTCAGTCAGTGAGGATGAAGTGCTTCATCTGAGAGATGTGTGTGGTCATGTGAGCACACAGAACCCCATTATTGGTTAGTGTTGCTATGACTGATGAGAGAATCCAAGTGTGCCACCCCTCATTGTTTCTGATATACTGTGTGTGAGGATCAAACCTGTTGTCATAAGCTAAGATGTTTTAATTATGTGGTGTGATCTACTGGTTTCTGTACCAAAGAGACATGTACATATGGCATGTCTGTGATCCTATGTGTTTGTGTCCTGATTTTTCCCATATCCTCTTACCTCCACACAATACAGTACATACCTCTACAGTATTTACTCCCTGTTAACATTGCTGCCTTTTGAAGCAGGCGATGCCTGCTGCTCTTCTGGGGTCATAGATCATGTTGCATCACACAACTTTTCCACTCGTGTGAAATTCAATGGCAGATATTCTACAAGGAAATACCAGTCAGGCATCCTCATTTCCTGTATACTCCAGATACCAGACACCAATCAGAATGGATCAGATGTGGACAAGAGGCTTGTAAAGAAATCAAAATCTGAATCTAATCTATATAACATATGCACGCTATGCATGAAGCCTGTGGAATGAACTGTACCGAATATGATCTCCAGACAATCTGGGTTATGAATCTTTCACACAGCTTCGTGCTCATATGGAAGCAAGAAAGTTGCACTATTACAGAACTACAGTATAGCCTGCATTTTGAGGGGCAGCCTTTGAGCATTTTTCTGATGTCATTGAATGTGTTTTGGTTTATAGTCTTTATTGTTATGCCTAACCTATCACATGGTACACATGGCTTATCATTTATAACATTTTCATCCTCATCAAATCATTCAATGAAATAATAATAAATGATAATACAGTAGATCACTAGTCACACTAGTCGTTCGCATAATTCCGAACAAAAGCTCTCAGGATGCTGGAACCGAGATTGTATTAAGAATGGCACAGAAGCAGAGCTGTGCAACTGAACCGTATTGTAAGATGATATGATAATAGAGGCACTGCAGTGAAAGAAAATATCTGTTTCAATGAGGCAAACAGCAGACTGCCAGACGTAGGTGAACAGAAATGAGGACATGAAATGCCTATTAGACTAATACTAACTGACATGCTCTGAGTAACCCCGAATACATTCATGTACAACACAGGAAAAAAAAACACACACACACACACACACACACACACACACACACACACACACACACACACACACACACACACATAGACACATAAAATGCTATTCTTTTAGTTTGAAGGGTTCTGGGTTTTATACCGCTATAAAAACATAATATGATAATACAGTCAATGCTGTCCATAGTGACATTTGCACTCCTATTTCCCGTGTATGCTAAATTAGTGTTTGCACCGAAGCTACGAGTCAAAAGATGCTAAACTATGAGAAATTTACAGCCAGGAGTTTAGCATCAGGAAAACTGCATGTTTAAATCGCATATAGCACTTATACCCACATGTATAAGTAACATAACAAAGGCATGTTGGGTCGTTCAGTATCACAGATAGATGTGGTTTCTGACAATTGTTTTCTACAAAATCAGCTAATCACAGTCGCAGCAGCCAATCTAAATCACATGTAACCACTATAATACTGTACATCACCTTTCAATGCATCACATAATACATTACGTTCCCTTTTTTTCCCCTTATTGTTTCTCAGGGAGTGTTTCCCGCTTCTCCTGCGATAAAGGCATTTAACCACCTGACCTTACTTTATTCTATTATTGGTTTATTATCTCCTGAGGCTAGTGATTATTACTATTATTTAGCAACATTAGAGTTGAAGCTCCAGGACAAATCGAAAGCGGCAAACTTCTGAGACCAAACATGTCTTGGCTGTTCGACCATGTTTGAGATAAAGTGTGCGGCTTTCATTTCTGCTCGCTTTAACTTTCATGAAATAACAATTTTCTATCTCTATTTATCTTGCGTTTGCATATACGACGTATACTCTGATAATTAATTAATTATTTTACATTTTTACCAGTACTTATGCAGAAAAAAAGTAAGAAGAATAAAGTATGGAAGTGGTGTGGTCTCTTTATGTCCCAGCTTATTCCACTTTAGAAGAGCCTCAGCTAACTAACCGTTAGTGTTAGAGAGTGATTTGGGATTCCGAGTCATTCCGAGTGGTCCGAAAAGATTCAATACTGGATCATGCCAGCCTATTTTTAGCCCGGTTTATATTAAATTGCAAATGTTGTACAGATCAAATCAAAATGTGATGTACTATGGCAGGTTCAAATCAGTTTGCATGAAGAATTTGCATCTGTGGTCATGATTTAAACAGGAACACTCAGTTGAACTAACCTACTTCTGAGTGCTTTATCATTATCTAAGTATATCTTTTCTATAAAAAAAAAAAATAGTCATGTGTTTTCAAGCAGTCTGGACTAAAAGACAGAAATGTAGTCATAGCTTTGAAAGCAGCTACTGTTATGGTTCTCATCACTGAGATGACCTTCATGAACATTTTTCATAGGCATATACTGTACACACAGACAGCACACATACACACCCAAGATATACAGTACAGCATGATTCATTAACAAGTGCGATTAAACAGAAAAAATTCTGTAAAGACAGCAGTCAAGGTCAGAAGGATTACTACCACCTACACAAAAGCTGAGCGTTTGTGTATTTGCTTTATTCGTGCTCTGCTTTTCAATGTTTCATTATGTAAAATCCCTTTTATAGGCACAAGATTAGACAAGTGGAGTCCTGTAGAACTATTAGCTCTAGAGCATTTTTTATGTCAGTGGCGAAGCATATTCAGCACGGATCCTCCTTAATAAAAAATCTTTGTTGTACCTTAACTGTAAGAGTACCCTATGAGCCAAAACCACGATGAAATCGGAATATTGTTACACTTGGCATTAGTTGGTTTGCTCACTACTGTTATAACAAACTCTTACTTGATAGATCCCTCAGTGAGGGAGCTAATAGTGGGCAGTGGAGGCTCAAATGGTTTAGGCTGTGGGTTACTGGGTTCCAGTTGTTGAGACCTTGAGCAAGGCTCTTAATCCAGGGATCCTGTATCCTGCCTGACCGTACACTCTGACCCCAGCTTCCTAACTAAAACATGCGAAAATTATTACTTTTTGACTGTGCTGTAAGGTACTGTACATGTGATAAATAATTGAATAAAATGGACAGCATGGGACAAAATCAGCTTTAGGCTGAACTTGTCTATTATCCCTAGTCTGCACCCTTTTACTCCATGCAAAAGGAAACAGACACATGCATGTGATTAGGCTAAGGATAGATCAGGGATAGTTCCCTTAGGCATCATGCCATGCTGCACCCACGGAGAAGCACAATGTCACATTTCTATGGATTTGGTAATAATAATAATAATAATAAATAAACAGCACCAAAACATATCATATACATTTTGTCTTTGTCAAATTGCTGTTTGCTATGCTATTACTTTGTTTAAAGTTCTTTCAAAGTAAAAGCACATTCGACATTGTAAACCCTTTCAAGACTTCCATGTGACTGGTTAACCTAATTAACCTTAATAAATCTGACATTATATTGATATATGCTTAACAATCTCTGTACCAGCATCTCATATAGTATATAGATATATACCACTGTTCTCCGTGTATGGAGAGCTGTTAGGCAACACCCCCGTGACCTTTCAACTCTTCACCTCAGCAACTGGCAGACAACAAACGCTCTCTCTCTCTCTCTCTCTCTCTCTGTGTGTTCGGGTGCGAGTGTCCGTAATGAGTATTGATTCACTGCCTGTCTGATATTTGCCAGTAGGGAGAATTCTGTCCACACACACACACACACACACTAAGAGGAAAGATGTCCTTCACTGGTAGCGTGGCCTATATTAGTGCACACTAATGCTTTATATTAGAGTTTCTTTTGATTCATTACAGTGACTGCTACTCCATTCCACAACAATTAGATAACAGACACTTCTTCAGGAAAACTGGAAGAAGTCCATGCTCATAAAAACACAGACACACACATGCAACAGAAAATGTTTGATGATAATTCAAATACAGTACTGTGCAAAAGTCTTGAACTACACTCCATTTCTGATTATTAAATCAAATCAATTCTATTAAGTAGATTAAATTACACAAATGAGAATAAATGTTTTACTCTGACATGCTGCAAAGTTTCTAAAGATACATTTTAAAAACTGGTTGTTTATGTACAGTAACAACCTCAGCAGCAACCTCATTTCCCCTCTCATCTGTTCCAACCACTATAATCATAATCAATTAATCATACGAGCCATGCTATATTTAACCAAACAGATTAGTGTCTTTTAAATTTTAATAGCATGAAATCCAATTCTAGGTAATATTATTGGAAGTTTTGTCTTAAAATTGAAATATCAGAGTTCTACTGCTTAGCTGTTCGTACCCACGTCCACGAATTCACATGCTCACTCCAAATCCCTTAAATTTTTAAGGGCTTAAATCACAAGAACTCCAAAGCCAGGTCTCGCGCACACCCAGACACACCATCCCCATAATGACAATGACATCAGTGTTATTCTTGGGAGCTAATGTCACCCATAGATGTGATGCTCCCCCGTGAATTTTTCCATGAATAATTTATACGCAGGGGAATAAAGCAGGAGAATAAACATCACCATGTGATGTGCTATAAGGCAGATGCAGAAAAGCAAGCAGAATACATAAGAGAAGACTTAAATATGAGCACAAGGTAATGTGTGAAGCATACAGACATTCTGGTAAAAAAAAAAAAATATCCGGATGGATCTTAAAGGTCATTATGCACTGGGACGTGCGGTAACATGAACTTTATGGAAGCTTTGTTATTACCAGTGGGTATTCATACTTAATTGGATTAAGAAAGGTGAAAGAAATATTCTTTTCCAGCTGAGGCTTGCTCCCAGTTATTCTGCCAACTGACTTCACATGCAACATTTTCAGCCCTGAGGTTATCCTGTGCCCTGTGAAAGAACGAGGGGCTACTTTCATAAAATAAAATAAAAAGATTAGACCTGATGATCAAATAAACCTTTGGTGTCAAAAGACTTTTCAAAAGGCCTCCCTACCATGCACAGGTGAAAAATTATGGCTCGGTGTGGGACTCTACAACACTGACTCTACAGCTTGGTACCCACAGCTTAGACATGATTGATGGGTATCTCCGTGACTACACCATGGTACCCTTGACTCAGTGTCTACAACTAGGTATCTTCGACTCTTCAATTCGATTTTTTTCTTAGGTTTTTACTCTTGACTGCGACTCTCTTCAGCTTGGTGTCTTTAACTTGGACTCTACAGCTTGGTGCCGTTGACTCAGACAGTACAGTATGGTAGCCTCAACTCAAAATCCACAGCTTGCTGCCTATGACCCTGAATTAGGCTTGGAACTCTGGACTTGCCTCAGACTCTACAGCATGTTATCCTGAACTCAGAATCTGCAGCTTGATACCATTGACTTAGACTTTGTAATTCAGTACCCTTAATTCAGACTCTAGTTCATATCCTTGGTTCCGCATCTATGGCTTGGTATCCTTGATTAAGACTCCACAGGTTGGTACTGTACCGTTGACTCAGACTGTAGCATTCTAACCTTGATTCAGACTATACAGTTTGGTTCCCTTAACTTAGCATTTACTTGTTGATACCCTTAGCTCACACTCTGCAGCTTGGTATCCATGAGTTAAACTCTATTTAAAAGTCTGACTCAATTCAGACTCTATGGGTTGGTGGATCATGTGAATGGGGTAAAGGGTTGATTGGGAGGATGTGAGTTTAAATCCCAGCACCACCATGCTCTCAAGATTGGGTCCTTGAGCAAGAACCTTAACATCTTACCTGTATCATGGTTTGTATTCTGGTGTTCTGTACTTTAAGCTGCTTTGGATAGAAAGTGCGAGCTATTTGAGCAAACCTAAACTGACGAAGGACAACAGATGGTCTCACATCCAACATGGTCAAGAAAGCAAAGTCTAAGTAATTGAGTAGAAAGGGCAAATTACTCAATAAGTCTCTTATCGCACAATATGCACTTATGACATTTTTATGAATTATTTTCTTGCTTATTTCTTTATAATGGCATTATTTCATTAAAAAAATTCCTTCTAAACTTTGGGAAAGAGATTGTGAGAAACAGAACAGAGAACAGTGCTGCTAGACAATTACGAGGGTATAATAACTTAGAATGACTATAACATTAGACAGCAAATACCCCTGTAAAGTTTGTAATATTTCTACTTGTTTGCGGTTTACATTAGAGATTGAATAGCATATCTATGCGATGAAACTTTTTTATTCCACCTACAGGTCAGTTAGGACTATAACAACTTTAATAGAGAGCGATATCACTTTTGTTCCTCTAACAAAAGATTCAAACCGTTCAGAATACCACCCCAGCGGCGGGAGTTTATATAATTGTAGCAAAAAAAAAAATTCTTGCCATTTATTCTCACATACATAGTACAAGCAGTACACCATGCATGTCTACCTAGTGACAAACTCAAAATGATAAAAGAACTTTTAAATCTCCTGCAAATGTGATCTAAATAACAAATATCTATGTCTATGTCTCTCACCATCTCGCCACTCTTATATGGCATCATCACTTCACACTATTATACATCACCTAAACGAGCTTGCAGCATGACGTAACATATGCACACAGTGAGAAATGTTAGCCAGGCGAAAGCAGTGTGAAAAGAAACGGACAGAATCCTGCTGCGTTGTTTGCTTTTGCAAGAATGTGTGAAATGATTGAATGTGTGCGTCCAAGTCTTTCACTCAGCATCACACTGCCATGATGTTTTCTTGTGGGAAAAGAAAATCTGTACACTGTGTTTTCTTCTGTTTGTGTCTGTAGGGGTGTGTTTTTCCATCAGCCTCACCTGCTCCATGCTTCAGCGGTCCTCCTCCTGTCTCCTGATCCTGTTCATCATCGTCTTCCAGCTTCTGTGTCCTAAATCCAAGATGCACAAGTACATCCACAGAGCTCCACACACCTCTGAGGCTTCGATTGGGCATCAAGGTGTGCACCTTAAGAGACAAGGGTTATCCTACTGTATACCCTACTCAGTCACACCCTCCTTTATCCATCTTCATAAGTCTCTGTCTGTCTCCTGTTTATTCCTGCGCAAGCAAAAACAATAGGTACATGCGATTGTGTTTATGATATCACCTCTCGCTCTCTCTCTGGTCCTGGGCAGATAGAATACTCTTGCTCTCTCTGTCTCTCTCACTAAATATTACTCATACTCTTTTCCCTGTTCTGTTCTCTCTCACACACTGGCTCTTTGCCCTTTTCTCCTCCCTAATTTACCCCTCCCTGTTTTCTTCCCTCCTCCTCCTCCTCCTCCTCCTCCTCCTCCTCTTCTCTCCCCTCCCCCTTGGTGTGTATACATTGTGAGGAGGACAGAAGAAGACAGGAAGCAGGGGGTTGGGCAGAGACATGCCATGAGACAGCTGCTTGGCTCCATGCTTTAGCTCAAACCTCCGTCGTTAATGACAACCGCTGCCATGGAGCGCAGGATTCAGGATGAAATGGTGCAAAGCCATTGGTTAGCTGGATGTCCATGGTCCACGTAAGGACCTGTAGTTTGAAGGCTATGATGACAAGAAAGGATCGAAAAATGAGTGAGCATGTTTATGAGTGTCTCAACATTTCATGGGCCTCTGAAAGGAATGTAAATCTTCCATAGTTAGCCTCAGATGAGATAAACGCTTCCTGTAGCCAAACAGCAGGGATACTATGATCTTCGAATAGCTTTTTTCAAACATATATGGTTTATGCGAAAACAAGAATAGGGAAATCTAACTGACTTAGATTTGATTTTGTTATTGATACAACTCCATGCTATATATACAGTAGAACACTTCTACACACCAGTACAACATGCTATACTTCCAAGCTGAGGGTAATGTAGACTTTGTGTTTTGATGCTTAATTGCTAGTTTACAGCAGCAAAAAAAAGTTAGTAGCCACATGGGATGTTTAGATGGGTTGTTTCAGTCATATTGTCCATTGCAAAAACCACACCCATAATGTCTATTTCAAAAACTACATCCATAATGTCTATTTCAAAAACCACACCCATAATGTCAATTTCAAAAGCCACGCCCATAATGTCTATTTCAAAAACCACACCCATAATGTCTATTTCAAAAACCACACCCATAATGTCTATTTCAAAAGCCACACCCATAATGTCTATTTCAAAAACCACACCCATAATGTCTATTTCAAAAACCACACCCATAATGTCTATTTCAAAAGC
>JAQQZT010000008.1:6055599-6073632 GCA_030068275.1 Clarias platycephalus
CACCCATAATGTCTATTTCAAAAACCACACCCATAATGTCTATTTCAAAAACTACACCCATAATGTCTATTTCAAAAACCACACCCATAATGTCTATTTCAAAAACTACACCCATAATGTCTATTTCAAAAACCACACCCATAATGTCTATTTCAAAAACTACACCCATAATGTCTATTTCAAAAGCCACACCCATAATGTCTTTATCTAAAGCCACACCCATTCTTGCTTTTGGATTGAACATCCAGTCACTTTCTACACATTAGTGAATACTTGCCTTTGTTTAAAATCACAGCAGCTGGTAGTGTACATTAATAAACCCCAAATTTGGTCAGCAGCTGCTGATATCTATTAATAAAACCAAAGAATAACCAGTAATATCCACAACTGTCACACCCAGACTATCCAGCAGTTGTTGATGTTCATTAAAAACCCAATATTATGCAGCAGCTGGCTGTGTTCATCAATGAATTCAAAATGAATTCCAGCTAATTAATAAACAACAACAAAAATGATCTAGCAGCTGTTTAACTTTAATAAACCAAGGCCCAAAGACCAAGTTGTTGAGTCATTGGGCCTTTATAAACCCATCGTTATACAACAGTGATTGGTGTTCACTGATCAAGGAACTCTTTAAATAAATTCTTAAAACAACAACAATAACAACAACAACAACAACAACAATATTATCCAACAGCTATTGGTATAAATTAATAAAGAGGAGGAGCTAGTGATGTTTAATAATAAATCCAAAATTATCCAGCAACGGTTAATATTCATTAATCAATTAAAAATTATCCAGATAATTAATAAATCCAACATTATTCAGCATCTCGTAAATATGAATAAATCAGATATTGATGTATATAAACGCAGCAGTGGCGGCTCAGGTGATTGAGGCCCTGGGTAGCTGATCAGAGGTTCTGTAGTTTGAGCCTTGGTACTGCTGGGTTGCCACTATTGGGCCTTTGGGCAAAGCCCTAAAACCTATGCTCATATAAAATCAAAGCAAGGCATCCGGGGTAAAACCTGTGCCAACAACTTGCAGAGTGAATAATTCAGAGTGCTGACCCTGAGAAAGGAAAAAAAGCACAAGAGAAAAAAAAATATATGTTCATGAATAATCTCAAATTGCCTATCAGATGTGTTTTTATTATTATTAATTATTAATAGTTTATTAATTTATTAGTTTATTAATAAATAAAAACAATTATTATCCATATATATCTATCAACTATTATTATTCATTAATAAATCCCAGTCATCCATCATATGTTGGTGTTCATTAATAAAACAAAAGCAGCTGCTTATTTTCATTAATAAAAAATATCTAGCAGCTATTGCTGATTACTGTATATATAAATCTCAATTATGCCGCCATTATATTGTTTATTATTAAACTCCAGAAATATGCAAGAACTGTTGTTTATGAATAAAACTTAAATAATCAAGCAGCACTTAATATTAATTAATTAAGCAAAAGGTAATTAATCAACTGCACATTAACATAAACCAGTTAATGCCAGTTCTGTTCATTAATGAACTCCAAGTTATCCAGCATCTGGTGATTAAATAAATTCAGAATTATAAATGTCATTATTAAACACAAAATTATTTATCAGCTGCTAATAATCTTTACTAATAATCATTATAATTAAACACAAATTAACTATTCAGTGTACATGGTCATTTACAAAACAGATTATTCATCCAATGTGAATTAACAAACCTGGCTAATCCATCATTACTTGATCATTAATCACTTCAACATTATCCAATTAATAAATAAACCTAACATTATCCAGCTTCTGGTGATTAATACTAAACCCAAAGTTATCCAGCAGCTATTAATGTTCATTAATTACCTAATTAATGTTCATTAAATACCTAAATTATCAGCAGCAGGTAATCCAGGTGCCAATCCATCGCAGGCACCGTGCCAACCTAGATTGTAGTTTTAGTATATGATTTTTACATGGTATTGATTAATTCTGTTGTGTGTAGATTTTATTAGATATGTTTTTTTTTTTTTTACTTTTAGTTATTGGTATTAGTTACTTGTATAATATTAGTGTGTAATAAAATCTAATGTTTATTTGTATTACAACTGTTTTAATATAAATGTTTTGGGACTACAGATGAAAAATAGCATATTTTTCAGAAATTTAATTAATACTGTATGCAAAGTCCCTTCCAAATGAAGAGTAAAGAAAAAGAGATATTAATTCATTTTGATAATTAATGAAGGTATGTAGTGTTTAGTGATCAATTCAAAATTATCTAGTATGCAGTGATGTGATGTTAAACAAACCTGTGAGACATTTTACTCACATGGCTGGGTTTCTGTTATTAGTGACTAAAACTAGCAGCTTTTACTAGGTTAGGTTTTGCTTATATAAAAAAACAAACAAAAAAAACAACAACAAATGTTATGTCTCTCAAAAACATAAATTAGTTTTCAGGCACACTTTTCAAAGTGTCCGGAAGATGGCAGCAGAATCGAAATACTGTATAAAACAGCAACTTAAGTCGGCTGCGTAAACCTAGCAGGTTTCTAGTTATAGAACTAGGTTTCACTTATATAAATCAAACTAACAAATGTCCATGATGTCTTCGATTAAAAAAAATAAAAATAAAAAAAAAAACACAGAATTTGCTTTGCATGGGTGAAATGCAGCTGTTTGTTAAAAACGTTGGTTATAGCTCGTCTCACAAAAAACAATATATTTATTTTTAGACGCACTTTTGGAAGTGTCCAGGAGATGGCAGCAGAATCCGGATATCAACAAAAACTTGCATAAACCAAATAAAAGTAATTAAAAACCATCATAACACTTTCCCGCATCCATTTTAAGAAGTGTTGAAGTCTCAATTGTGATACTGCTTTCATGCAAAAGTTCCACAAGCACCATTTATTCTCAATTGATTAAGATATTTTGTTTATTTAACCAGTTATTTTGCTCCGCCAACACTTTCCTGACTGGCGGAACTACAGTAACTAACCATGACTGGTGGAGATGGCAATTCACTGAGTGTAATTAACTGGGGTGATAGAAGATTTTAAAATTTTACTGGTACTGTGTGAGTAAAAAGTGATTAGAATATACGACGGAGGCGGTGGACAGTCCTGTGAATCTCCTAAGCTTCTCTTTTATTTCCACTTTTAGCATATCAACTAAGAAAACTAACTGGACGGTTCTGGGGTTGAATCATAAATAACATTAAATAGAAGGCTATAATCCCTTGCTCCAGACACCAAATAATGCACATGTTTAGCGGTTACGGAGGGATCTGGGATTCAGCTAGTTAGATTTTACACAATAAAACACAATTCGGGACAATTCAAAACTACTTAGAAGCAATTATTAATTAGACAAAAGTGTTATTTAAAATGAATGCTATCAGATGTGTTTTCTTTTTAAAGTGGTTCTGTGACTAATATCACATGTTTGTTATGGTATGTAGATGCTCTCTTCTGCTACGACCAACAGTTAGTGTAATTAACAATTGTAGAATACGGGAAACCGAGTGTAACATACAATTAATCATCTCAGGGGTGTTGCCGTCCAATTTGACATTTTTGTGGGCTGAATATCAAAATGTTGACAGCCAAAATGATCACTCAGAATTATCATCAAAATTACATTTTATTTGTATAGCGCCTTTAACAATTGACATTGTCACAAAGCAGCTTTACACAATCAAAAGAATTATTTAAGTTTGCATATTAGTGAAATGTGAATCAAAATGATAAGATTGTCCCTGATGAGCAAGCTGAGGACGACCACGACAGTGGCAAGAAAAAACTCCCCGAGATGGCAATAGGAAGAAACCTTGAGAGGAACCAGACTCAACAGGGACCGCATCCTCATTTGGGTGATAACGGATAGCAGGGATTGATCTTTCGTCATACTGTGTATAAGGAGGCTACAAGTTTATCGTAACAGGAGATGTGTTTAAGTCCAGTTCGTTATTGGAAGCTCAGGTAGACTGTAGGAAACTCCAGTCCTGTACTATCGAGCAACTGCAGTCATGACTCTTCAGCAAACAGCTGTCAGCATCAACCGAGGCCAGGCACGTCCTCGTGGAAAAGTGGAACCATCCCCAATCACCACACACATCCCAAGCAGACCACACGGGGCATCCATGCGACGAGATCGCCAACCAGAAGCGGGTCACCAGGACGAAACTGACAGGCCTAGAAGGCAGAAAGGGGGTCTGAATCACTGGCAGCTCAGGAGTGACATGTATAGCTCGACAGAGAGACAGAGAGAGGGAAAGAGAGAGAGTAGAAAATATAGAAAAGGATAGAGCAGAAGAGTCGGAGAGATAACAATTATGTATGGTCACAGTCACACAATGTATAATGTGAATGTATATTTAGTGCGGGACTCAAGCAGGACTAATTGTGACAGCATAACTAAAAGGGAGAGCCAGAAGGAAACATAGACATGAGGGCTCCCTGAGATGTAAAGTGACCAATCACGTCACCGTCAACAAACCTGAGTGATCAATGAGAGTGGAGAAGACAGCATCTAAACATACCAGTTCATCATAATACTCTACATCCATGAGTCCCCCAGATCTTTACCTATGTCAAATCTATTTACAAAAAAGCTTGGCTTCAATTTGGGCTAAAATCAGTTGATATAAACATGTATAAATTCATCAGATCCTTCAACACAATGATAAAGTTTTAATCCTAAACATTGTTTTACAGCACTTGAACACTATCCAAGCTGGTTACTCCAGTTGTAATAGAAAAACATCTCGGGTTACTTTGCTGTAACCCTGTTCCCTGAAAAAGCAGGAACGAGATGCTGCGTGAAAGCGCTATGGGAAACGTCTCTTTGTTGCCCGGTTGTGAAACACGTGTGTGTCAAACACACCAAAAACTTTGGCTTATATAACCTCGATCAGGTGATGTCATCTGATAAGGTGCGCCTGCAGGTTATAAATAGGACTGAACCCGGAAACATCCTCAGGTCAATTTTTGTCTGAAAGGACGTCCAGTCATGCCCGCAGTGCGGCATTGGAGCGCAGCATCACGTTCCCGCTTTTTCAGGGAACAGGGTTACAGCAAAGTAACCCGAGGCGTTCCCTTTCAAAAGCTACACTCGATGCTGCATGAAAACGCTATGCACTGTAAAAAAACAACCTATCGTATCTACTCAATAAAATTGAGGTAACAATTTGCACTCACTTTGTTTGGGTAGATTCTATCCTATATATTTGCATAAAGAATACCTAATGAATACCATAGCTATGACACACTTAAAAAAATAGGTAAGGTATACCTAATATTTCTCATTACAAATTAATTGTAAAAGTTGAGTAACATACTTTTATTGTTATTAAGTTAATCTACTTAATTCTTATTAATAAAGAAAAGCAAAAAAGAATAATTAAACATTACCTAATCAGGGAAAGATGAATTTACTGGTCAGACACAGGAGACTGCATTAATTGCTTTTTTGTTTTCCAAACAACATTTTATTTTTAAAAACGTTAAAAGGTTATAAAGGGTGTAAATCAGTCCCATTAACAGCATGCAAGCTGTGGTTCTGTTTCCACAACCTATCAGCACTTTGGTGCCCTCCAAAACAATGCACACATCTGTTGGGTCCTCTTCAGCTGTAAAATTGTGAATTACCAACTTCATAACTTCACTGGTGTAGCCATCAAGTTCATCCTCCTGTTGGGGGAAAAAAAGCAAATAGATTACGAGTAGATTGGCAATATTTCTATATGAAAATATGCGTCCTTCAGGTCTTTTGGTCACAAACCAAAGCTCTGGTTGGAGTTGAGAAACAATCATTTTGGCTGTCAACATTTTGATATTCAGCCCACAAAAATGTAAAATTGGACGCAACCCTCTCTTGGAAACCAAGAAAAACTGACTGTAATAGCCTGTTTCTCTGTCTGGCGGGGGAGCATGTTCTATGGCCCCTTTTTCCAGCAAAGTCTGTAATCTCCACAGTGCTTTGTACCTAAAGAGACATACCTGGCAGTTGGTACCCCGCTGCCAGCTTCTCAAAAAGGGGCACAAGTTTTGACACTTCGGCTAGATGAGGGGATATTAGATGTTCAGCATCCTGAAACATGGCAGGAAGGAACCGAACACGCTGGAGACCCCTGCTCCCCGAAACACCAGTGGTGGCGGGATTGAACCACGGGCCTTCTGAGGGTGCCAGGAAGGAGTTTGTATTCCTTATTGGAATTTTTACGCGCCCCTCCCTGGGGGGAGACACCCCCATGGTCCTGGACTCCTTTTTAGAGGAGATGATGCTCCTCAGGTCTGGCCTCCTTGAGGCGGACTGCGAAGCGTGGCGAGTCCCGTCCCAATCTCTACGAGGGAGTGCTGGGCTCGCCACACTCTCCTTTTGCGCTTCACGCCTGGCGAGAACCGGACCTGGTCAGGACTGGGTGGTCTCTCAGTAGGTCAGCCTTTCCAACCTGACCCGCTGCCTGAAAAAGCTTTTCCCACCAACGAAGATGGTAGTCTACACAGCTTGGTGGGGAGTGTGGACTTTTTAAGGGAGGATGAGCTCCCAGAAGAGAGATAGCCCGCAAGTGTCTCTTCAATCTAGGGCATCATCATATAAAACTGTGCTTTCGCATCAACGACATTGGAACAAATCAATGTCAATAGCACAAAAACACGGGATGAATACGGCTTATTACAGGAATGAGTTAACTCTTCATGGAGGTCGCCAAAGAAGGGGAGGGGCCAGAGAGAAAGTTTCTTCCGCCCCTTCAAAAAAGAAGGGGCGCTTGAGAAGTGGACGGTAAAGGCTCATGAACCAGCGAGAGAGCGAGAGAAAAGGAAGATCCCGTCTTATGTGCTTCCTTTTTAAAAAAGGCGAGCCGAGCGCGAGTGCTAATAGGGAGGAGATCGCAATACTTATATGCTCCCTCAAGCCCAAGGATAGATTGCTTTTCCCCCAAACAATGAAAACAGAAAGCATGGAGATCGCCCTCAGCGAGATATCTTTTATCCGGAGGCATCGCCTGTCTAACTCTGCCATCTTTCTGGTGAGTAATAAGACACTTTCTATTTTCGCTTTCTTTTTGCTTTGAAAAAGTGCTTGCACACACGCATACACACAATGCGGTTCTTGAAGACAAAAAGACCTGAGGATGTTTCTGGTTCAGTCCTATTTATAACCTGCAGGTGCACCTTATCAGATGACGTCACCAGACCGAGGTTATATAAGCCAAAGTTTTTGGTGTGTTTGATACACACGTGCTTCACAACCGGGCAACAAAGAGACGTTTCCCATAGCGCTTTCACGCAGCATCGAGTGTAGCTTTTGAAAGGGAACAAATTTTTTTCCACCATAAAATTGCACTGCTGGCCAAGTTATTTCTAAATAAATAGATTTTTAGCCTAGACTTAAACACTGAGACTGTGTCTGAGTCCTGAACATTAAAGTTTATTTTCAGCAGATTAGTTAAGAGACTGAAATCAACAAAAAGGTCTAAATGTATATCAGATGGGGCATGAACACGTAGACAATAATATTTACATATGCTTTTACACATTTTAATTTCAGCCATTTTGCTCTTTGCAAAAGGAGCATGGGTGCACTGATCAGATAAGGCATTAGTACAGACCATCAGGATATTGTTTTGAAACATTGACTTTATATCTGATTTGTATTCTGAAAATGTTATAATCTAAAAATCTATTTTGGATAGCTAAAGTTACATAAGTGGCAACTCTTAAGCCAAAAAACTCACCGATTAGTCCGGAGATCAGCATAAGAAGGACATAAGAAGAACATTAATTCCTACTTGGAAGAATTCCAGTTATAAACAATACTGGGAGCCAATCATGTTGCAAGAGATTGCTAGGAAATGAGAAATCTATTTTCTATTTTTATATCATATTTTGTTTCTTTCTTCCACAGAAAAATTAAGTGATTATAGACACTAGCACAAGATATTTTATTTCATATTTTGTAGTAATAAAATTGTGTAACCAACACTCATCATTAGGAACACCTGGATCTGCATGTTAATGCATTTTTCTGTAGCAGCAGTGCAATGCAAAAATTATGGATATACAGGTTCAGGTTATGTTCATATCAATCGTCAGAAAGAAAAAAACATAATGAGATAATTAAAGGGAAATGGATAGACTTGTTGGAGCTGCCAGGAAGAAGATGGTAACGTATGTAATCCCACTACTGACTGCGGTGAATGGAAAACTATACCTGCACAAAACTCCACCCTGCTTTATAAATAATATGAGTCATAAAGAAGATATGCAAACATTTAAAGCATACCACCTTTCTGGTAAGTCAGACTTAATAACAAGAATATACAAGATTGATTCATAATTGAAAAGAACCGGTCTGGTTTGATGTTTACTGTGAGCAGAGGTGGCACATGTCAAAGCAGGGCGAGTTTATTTATACAGCACCTTTCATACCCTGAAGTAATTCAAAGTGCTTCACAAAATGTATATTCATTCAGTGCAGCAATAAAATTACTTAATTAGAGAATAATAATAGGATTCTCTAATTATTGAGTCATTTTTATTGAGTCAGGTCTTAAATTGCAAAGGTTAGTTTTATGCTAAGGACAATAGAGCAGAGTAGGTGAAATATACCAAATGTTCAATTTTGGCTAAAATCAGTTGATATAAACATGTATAAATTCTTCAGATCCTTCAACACAACTGATAAAGTTTTAATCCTAAACATTGTTTTACAGCACCTGAACACTATCCAAGCTGGTTACTCCAAAAATTTTTCCGCCATATAATTGCACTGCTGGCCAAGTTATTTTTAGAGATAGAAGGGAAATCCTTGTGTCAAAATGAGACTGAGGATTCCCTCTTTTATACTATATCATGGATTCCTTATTTAAATATTCTCTGTATTTAAATATTCTCTATTTTTTTTTGCACTTTTGCATTTTTTCTCTGTGTGTGTGTATGTGTGTGTGTGTGTACATACAGATGCATTTATAAAGGTGAGATAGCTATGTATAGTTTTTGTTATTAACTTAAGGCTTTTCTGCAGAGATTTCTATTATGGATTTGTCCGAGGATATATTTATCTTTTTTAATTTCTCTTCTCTCTTTTATAAAACAGGTACTGGAAATGTTTTGCAAAGTCACAGTGACAAAACCGGCTTGACCTAGCCAACATGGCTTATTAAATTGTTCAGTTGGAAATATCCATTGTATGTCAGCTTAGAAAGAATTGTCCTTTAACAACATGTTTGTAAATTCTGTGTTTGAGTAGTTGAAGGGGCAAAATTATAAGTAAAACTAGTATGACTGGTTTGTTGTGTCAAATCCACATACAAGAACACTGGCCTTACTTGTCACTTATGACGTAAGTTGGTTAAAAGAGACACCCTTGATGCCATGGAATAAACATGGAATAAACAAACAGAGGCCATGGAATAAACTTTGATGCTTAGTTAGAAACATGATTTCATTTTATACTGTAAGACTTACAATGATGATGATGATAATGATAGTGGTTTGAGAATCTGTGTCTTGTTTTTACTTGCTGCATAATCAGAGAAAGTCAGTAGGCAGAGACAGACTATACCATAAAATGTGTTGACACAAAAACAAATAGACAAACAGACAAGTTAATAAAACTGTAAATGGAAACATTAAAAATTTTGGGGTGTCAGGTTTTGGTGGTTTCTATGTTTATACACTTTGTTACATTAGTTAAGCTACTACGTTAAAAAGGAAATTAGCTAACTAAATTACTTGTTCATTTAAGTTCGGTTTTGAAAATGCCTGTAATTCCTGAGTAGTTAATGCCACACTTTTGTCAAACCCCTTGAATTAAAACCGAAAGTCATCTGGAAAGATATCTGGAGTGTTTAATTTGAAATTCAGAGTGAAATTCAGAGATTTTTATTAAAATTCTAATGTATTGATGTACAAAGCCAAATGGCAAAAAACATATCTGTACATATGTGGTTTGGGATATTTTAAATACTGTGTTATACACATGTAGTTTCACTTGGGTATCGTTTGGGTTTAAAGCCTATTTAGCCTATTAAGACTATTTAATTTCGATTGCCTAGGACATGTAGTTACATATTTATATTTCAAATGATGTCAAATATCTTATGACACACTGTATATTAAGAAGTACACAAATAAAATGATAAAAACACCAATAAGAGCAAAGTAGTTTGTATTCTTGGTATGCTACAAACTAGCTTCAGCAATTTTTCTGCAGAAAACAAACCATATTTTTCTTATCTCCTGACATTACTAGGGTTGGCCTGACTTGGACTGGAGATGCCCACACTGCCAACTAATGTCCACAAGCTGTTTAATTTCATCCCATATGTCCTCAAATGTTTCATTAGGTTTCGTAAGTGTTTTCTCATTTACATGCATTACATTGTTGTAAAACATTTCAACACCTAAGAACGTGTGACATTCATAAGGCTTTAGGCTTAGCTTTAGGCATTTTAATTTAAGTGTGTTTAACTTAAGTGAGTCAAGAGGAATAGCTCCAAATAAGTTAATCTGTTACGGCACAAAACCTGCAAGCCGCTGTTAGACACTTAAGCATGAAGAAAAAGATTCAATTTTAATGTAAACAACAAACAACCTAATTCTTCATTCATTTATTTATTAATCTTTCATACTGATTATCCTGTTTAATGGTTGTGTGGGGCCTGGAGCATTCTCAGGAGAATTTGGGCACAAGGCAAGTCAGCTTAATCTGCATGTCTTTGGACTGTGGGAGGAAACCGAAGTACCCGGAGGAAACCCAGCAAGCACGGGGACTCCACCCACACAGCCCCAAGGTTGGAATCAAACCCTCGATTCTTGAGGTGCAATGCCACAATGCGTCAATCTAATTATATTAGTTATATATAAATACTATACATTAACCATACATTTTCCCAATAGAATAAGTTAAACAACAGGTACAAATACCCTCATATGCAATTACATATAATTACAACATACAAGTACCTGTACAAGATTATCTGTAAATAGGTCACACTGAGCACAATAATGTATACATGGAGTACATGTTGGACATACACATGTCGCAAAATAGTGCAGAGACTAATGTCATCATTACATAGCCCCAAGGTCCCCAGATCAATCCTGTTTTCTTGTGCAACCTTTTGGTGTGTTCTCATCATGCCTGTGGTCGGTTTTCTTAAGGAAAAGGAAGTTGGTTTGCTTTTCCCAAACCTTCTACTGATTTTTGTGTTTCTCATATCTGCCAAAAACATGCCACTTACTGAACTAGTGACCCTAAATCAACTAAAACTGCATAACTGTGAACGTGTGGTGTATTCCGCACACATACTCAAGGCAGGAATCAAACCCTTGACCCTGGAGGTGCAAGGACACAGTGTTTCAACCACTACTGTATGTTGCCGTGCTGCCCTGCCGTGCTGCCCTGGTCCTTATATTATTAAGTCCATGGTTTGAAAGTTCAATGGAACCTCGGTTTTTCGAATGACTCAGAGCATGACCAAAACGGTTTACGACCAATTGCGGGTTGTGCACATGATAAAATAAATTTGTGCAAAGTGGAGTGGCATCCAAGCCTTCGCCGATAAGTATCAAAATTGTATAATTTAGGCATTTTCATAGTTTGTTTTATGTTTTGTAATATAAACATAACACATTAAAGTTAAGTTCGTGAACCAAGGTTAGAGCCATTATGAAGGCTTTACAGCATAAGTTGCAGACACAAATATCAACTGTTCAAGGGAGATTATTGCATGTGTTGGATGATTCAGGATTGTTTTACAATGTACAGGGTGGCACCAAGTAGAAAGAATTTAATCAGTATAAACTTTTGACTAGTACTGTAAAGCTCAGAAACATGAGAAAATAACTACATTAAGCGAGACACTATAGGACATAAAATATATCACATAATAAAGGAAGAAACATTAAATCTGGCAACATAGAATCTTGTTATTCTGGCCTTATAGTTCTAATAGTTTTAAACCTTCTGATTAAAAGATGTCAGTACAAAAACTAAACTCTGGTTCCTTGAGTGAAAGCTGACCTACGAGTCTACTCACAGTTTTTGAAAACTCAGACAGGTTCAGGAGCAACATTATAGCCAAAACCCTTAATAGACTAGGGGCATAAAGAGAAGCAGAAGGAGAACATATTTTATTCAGTGATATTTGAGCTTTATTTTATTAATTAAAAAAGTTCCATGAAAATAAAGATTACACCTCTTATTACGAATTAAGGCATTTGTTTCTTTCTTTTTTTTTTTTTTTTTGCATTACTTGCTAAGCAAGTCATCATGATTTCTCTATGTTACATTAAATTAAATAAGCGGGTAAACTTTCAAACTATTTAATTTTTAGATATACTTTTTAAATAAACGTTTTACAAAATCTATCAGATAACTGTAAATCTGTGAAACAAACACCCTGTTTGATCTTAGATAATTAGGGTTAATGAAAAAAATTACAATAAAAGTTATCTTATAATGAAATGAAAGTTATTTGAATCAACTAATTTGAACAGGTTTTTTTTTTAATTTATGTTCTTTGCACTTTTAGGCACATTTAGTAAATAAAAAGTGCCTCAAAAATAAAGATCATATCAATTATGACATTTGTGTATATTAACCATGGATCAGCCAGTCAGCAATGTCATTATTGTTCTCTATTAAATTAAATAAATATTGTTAATTGAACATGATGAATGTCTTCACAATTAAACATTATTAGTGCAACAATAGCACTGTCATAACTTCCTAGTCATAAATAGTTTCCTTGCATTTTTTTGGGAAAGGGCGTTAAATGGCACTCCGTTAAGATGCTAAATTAAATTTTACCTTTAACTATTTTAGAAACATTTACATTTCACCATTAGGAAGAAGCGATTACCTAGAGCGACTTACATAAGTGATTTGAAGTTTTCAGCAATAAATATAAATATACCTTGTTCACTAGTTTACCAGATAGATATACCATCTGTTGAACACTGTTTTATTTAAGTATTGTTTTTTTTTTTTTTTTTTGGCAGTGAGGAGACAGGTATAGGCACATCTTAAAAGTTATTGGACCTAGAACCATTTTCAAGTTCTATAAATTGGAATTCTTTGTGTTGACAGTCGGTGATTTTTTTTTTTTTTGCAAAGTAAGAGGACTGAAAGCTCATGACTGAACATTATTACAGAAAGAGAGCGAGAGAGAGAGAGAGTGAGAGAGAGAGAGAGAGAGAGAGTGAGTGAGGGTGTATGTGTGTCTGTAAGAGAAAGAAAGAATTGAGGAGGTGTGGTTTATGAGCTGATTCCAGGTACAAAAGGAAAGTATATGTACAGATACAGTATTGTTAAAGAGTGTTGCATGAGAGTGTTTGACGATGGTGTTCAGGACCTTGTGTGTGGTACTCTTAGTCTTCTCCAAAGGTAATTTTTTAAAAACTCACATGATATGTGCTTCTGTCCTGACGTATGTAATAAACTGCTTTTCTTTATGTGAAACCAAAACTCAACAAGTTTGATTTTTATTATTGAAATTGAGATCCATTTTACTTTAACACATTTGCCTATAAATTATGTCAATGTGAACCCAAAGTGTTCTGTTGGCATAAGTTTTAGGAACAGAAACCTCAATGGCTCCAATTAATAAATATTTTGTTATTTTGTTTGTCTCAGACTGTGCCACAACTGGAATGGAATGTTTAGATTTAGACTTTTTTTTCTCTCTTTTCATAAGCAGATATTGGTTTTCTCAGGCTGCCACATAAAAAAAAGGAATAAAGTAACATTTTACTACAAGGTGTACAAATAACAAAATATAAAAATACATAACACTAAATGCAAGTTCTCTAACAACAATGTCTCAAATTTACATATTAGCTTTATATCTCAAAGAAATAAATAAGTATGTATATATATATATTATTTAATCCCCTGTAGAGTTTGTAAGTTTACAAAAATTACAAAAAAAAGGGTCTATACTGTAATTTTTATCATATGTTTATTTTAAAGGATAGAGACTAAATATCAACCAAAAATCCAGAAAAGGAACATTATACGAACGTTATAAATTGAATTGCATTTTATTGAGTAAATTAAATATTTGGTCCCCAAGCAAAACCTGGCTTAGTATTTTGTGGAGAAACCCTTGCTAGCAAGTAAAGAGATAAAATATTTCTTGTAGTTTGTTACCAGGTAGTAGTTGGTTACATCTCAAAAAGGATTTTGGTCCACTCTTCTTTACAGATTTTCGCTAAATCATCAAGGTTTCTTACCTGTTGCTTGGCAACTCAAAGTTTCAGCTCCCTCTATAATTTCTATATGATTAAGGTCTGAAGACTGGCTAGATCGCTCCATGACTTTAATGTGCTTCTTCTGGAGCCACTCCTTTGTTGCCTTAATGATATGTTTCGGGTCATTGTCATGCTGGAAGACCCATCAACAACTCATCTTCAGGATGTTCTCATCCAAGATTTTACAATACATGGACCCATCCATTGGCCCCTCAAAGTCGGCCTGTACCTTAAGCAGAGAAACAGCCCCAAAGCATGATGTTTTCACCTCTGTAGGGACGGTAACCTTAGGATCATAGTCAGTATTTTTCTTCCTCCAAATATGGCAAGTCAAGTTGATTCCAAAGAGCTCAATTTTGGCCTTATCTCACCACAGCACTTTCTTACAAACCTTCTCTGTTCATTGAGGGGGAGACCTTGTGGGCATTACAGGATTTCAATTCATGGTGGCGTATTGTGTTGCCAATGGTTTGTTTGGTTACTGTGGTCCCAGCTGCAATGAGATGATTTGCAAACTCACTTTTCTAATCTTTACCCAATGAGACAAAATCATGCATAGAGCTTCTGACAGAGGGCAACTAATGGTTATTTTGTATTTCTTCCAGTTGCGAATAACCACTCCAACAGTTGTCAACCTTCTCACCAAGCTTCTTGATAATGGTCTTGTAGCCCATTTCAGCTTTGCACAGGTCTACAGTCTTGTCCCTGATGTCATTTGACAGCTCTTTGGTCTTACTCATGGTGGTGAGGTTTAAATGGAAGACAGAGATTCAGTGGACAGATTATACACATAATGAGTTGTTGTTAGAAGTGCCTTCTTAAATTTATCTGTGTACCACACAACCTGTGGTCTGTGGGAGCCAGAATTATTGGTTGGTAGGGGATCAAATACTTATTCTACTCACTTAAATATACTAAATTCCTAACATTTATATAAAGTTTTTTTTTCTGGATTTTTGTTTGATATTCTGCCTCTATCCTTTAAAATAAACCTATAATAAAGATTATAGACCATTAATTTCTTTGTAAGTGGGCAAACTTACAAAATCTCCAGGGGATATACTAATACGTATTTTCTCCACTGTATAATAAACAATATATATATTGTATATATATTTATTTATTTATTTATTGCTAAACGTGACTTCAGGCATTTGAAACAGGTGTGGAAAAAGTAAAGAACTGAACACAATCCTAAACTCAAACTAAACAAACACGTAACACAAAGGGTCTTAACAAACTGGACAAACTGGAAAATGGAAAATGAGTTTAAAGAAAACATATCACAAAAAATAAGATTACAAAAACATTTGATAAATGTTATATTATTACACACTAAAATATATTTTATGTAATACTATAACATTTATTAATACATAATTTTAATTTACATTCTAAATAATAGTGCAAAGGGTAACATATGATATTACATATACAGTATGGTATACTGACCATACAAATACTGACTGAAAATCTTTATACGTCTTCCTTAAAAACAACAAGCAAAATACTTTTATCAGAAAACATAACCAGACTTAGTAACTAGATTGCTAAATAAAAATAATATACCATAAACATTACCATAAAATAAAATAAATAGCATTTTTAATGGTTCTTTGGTTTGTCTCAATGGATGAACTTAAAGAAATAAACACATTCACTGTTTTAAGAAGGAATAACACCACAGTATTGATACTTCCAATCTTGATGGTTCAGTTTTGAGAGCCGAACCTCATATAAAAAAATCAACATGCAATGTTTCATATGTATAGCGATGTTATTAACTTTGTTTTGTATCTTCTTTTTTTTTTTTAATTACTGTTTAGCATAAAAACTACATGGCCTTCCACCTTGTTGATCCACTCCCTAAAACTTACAGAAAGGTGGTAGTCAGGCTCGCAGAGCTACAGCTTCTGCCCATTCGTCATATCAATGGCATTTTGTTTAGAGCTATTTCATTCCCGTAAACAAAAACAAAGAGGTAGCACAAACCCGGATAAAACACATTAAGTGAGGACGGGTCAAAAGAACGAGGTAAATGCCCCTACCTGACTGACAGAAGCTTTACAGCGAGGCAGGCATTCCTGAAGGTGTTTAATTTATTTATCTTAAGAAATAAATTTGTAGGATTTTATTTAAAAAATATAAAAAAATAAATAAATACATGAACCACTAAAAAATTTTAATGGCGTATTGGCTTAACTTGTTTTCATTATTGTATCACTAAATAGGCTATTCCTAGGCCCTATACTGTACTGTATATCCCTCAATATCATTTCATGTCAACTTTTCTGCCACTACTTGCACATTCTAAATTCTGACTGATCTTGTCTTTTTATTGCTATATTTGATGTCTGCATTTGCTTATTTTCACTATAGAAATCAGATATGATTTCAAACTTTTATGCTTAACCATAATGCTGCTCACTGCACCTATTCAATCAGAGCAGATTTCTGCAAACCGTAGCTGCTTTTGACAAGCTACTGGTAGTAGGACATTGCTAGATAATTAGTTTGAAATTTATGGAATCCGCTTACTTCCTGAGATGACTGCAACATGCGGTGACACCCAAAATCTGTTCTCAGTAGGAGTGAAGTAATTAGTGCAAAATATTTTTTTAGCCATGGTGATACAAACAAACAAGAGTAACAGAAGTCATAAATAACGAACGGTTAACAATATTAGAAAATCATTAGTAAAACAAGCTTAATTAAACATTGTTTGTCTAAATAATGATTAATGATTAACATGTTTCTAACAATTTTCCTGTGTTTCAGGATGTCTCTCTCAGTTGGATGGTAAGTCATTCCCCTTAAAACATTTGAAATATTGAATTAAAAATTTCCTATAGATTTTCTGTTTTCCTTGAATGTCCCAAAATATTTACTCATGGATGCTTTCACTATCTAAAGGTTTTTTTCATTTTGCCTCATTCTATATTAAGAGTTTAATTTTCTGTGTCCCAAAAAAAGAAAAGAATTTGGGATGTGGATGCAATATCAAATTAGAATTAAAAAAGAGTCCTCCTAAAGCAGACATTCTCTTTCTTTAGCCTGTATTACCACTAGAATCAAACGGTCTCTTACGTCACTCTAACCTTTGTTATTATTGGATGTTTCTATTTTAAATCATTGTTGGTTGCCATGGTTTCTCTGGTATAGCCCCTGGCTAGCAAAATATAGTGGCACAAGCTCTGTAACTTGCACCTATTTTATGGCCAATAATCTGGGATAAACTCAGAGTGCCTAAGAGATTAATTGAGAATGTTTTTTTTTTTTTTTTGTCTTTATCAGTCTGTGGCGTAGCTAATCTGAACAACAAGATAGTAGGAGGAGAGGATGCTGTTCCTGGGTCTTGGCCTTGGCAAGTCAGTCTGCAAGTGTATGGAAGCCATTTCTGTGGTGGATCCCTCATCAATAATGGCTGGGTCCTCTCGGCAGCTCACTGCTTTGGAAGGTGTGATAGAGAATAAACAACTATAGAAATAATTTTCTGGGGTTTGACACTTAACATATTAGTGCTAAGGAGGTGTTATCTGCTTTTTCAGTTATACATATGATCAAGTGACTGTACAACTGGGGCTGTATTCCCTGGTTGGAAGCAATCCTAACAATGTGGCAAGCAACCTCATTAAGGTCATCAAACATCCGAACTACAATAGTCAAACGAACGACAACGACCTCTCTCTCCTGCAGCTATCTTCTGCTGTATCATTCAGTAATTATATCACTCCTGTCTGCCTGGCTGCTACAGGGAGCACTTTTAA
>JAQQZT010000008.1:6228465-6241610 GCA_030068275.1 Clarias platycephalus
CAGAGAGTAAGTTGCTATGGTTACATACATACCCAGAAAGTTACCTCCGTTTTTGGAACCGAAAGTTGAGGTTATCCGCTAACTTACTCTTAAACTTACCCGGGTATGTCACATAACCTGCTTTCTGGAATTCCCCCAGATTGAGGTGGTTTGGACATGTGCAGAGGAGAGATTGCGAATATATCGGTAGAAGGATGCTGAGGTTGGAGCTGTTAGTTGGTGTGAGAAAAGAGAAGTCAGAGGATAGGGGTAAATGGGAGCAGATGATTTGCTGTGGCGACCCCTGACAGGGAAAGCTAAAAGACAAAGAAGAAGAAATAATAATAATAATAATAATAATATTGTTGCTTGTATTGTTATTATTATTATTTAGTTTTTATTGTTTTATTATAAATTGTATTATTATTATTGTTGTTGTTGCTGTTGCTTATATTATTATTATTATTATTTTAGTTTTTATTATTATTATTTTATTTATTTATTTATTTATTTATTTATTTATTTTTATTATTATTATTATGCACGGCCACTTGCTGCCGGACTCTAAAATGGGGAACAGTTTCCCGGGTTAGTAGGGAAGTATTTTCATGTTGCACCTACGTATAACGGAAACTCCATTGTTGTTTTTGCTACGTAAAGTCACATCTTCTACGCTTGATTGGATACCAGTTCATAAACCGATTGGCGCAATGTTGGCGAGGATGAGCTGTTAGCCAATCGAAGCGCAGGAGGCGGGCCTTGTCAAAATGTCGGTTTGGCAAAACATGAAACTGTGAAAAGAAAAGAAAGGGGAAGAAATAAATTTATTTTCATCATAGGTTTTCCGGAAACACAAAATAGATTTGTGTATTTTTATTTACTTTAGTATGTTCTGGTTTATGCATCAGTGTAGTTGATGCTTGTGTGATTTTGTCCTCACCATGGATCACAGAGAGAGCGTTAATGCTGATCCTGATGTACCGACCGGTGCTGAAGGTCAGTAATTAAACAGACTAACGTGTTTAACATTTGTGTAAACTTCAGTCTCGGTGTGTTTACTCTGCGTTTTGTCTTTAGGCCGTTGTCAGAGATGGAAGAACCAAAGCGGGTTTTGGTGAGTGTGGCTCTTTAAAGTCGTATCCAACTAGTAACCTACTCTTCATATAACATAATAATGTTACACTATAAAGCTCTAAAGGACACAATACTGACCCATGGCATGTACAGTACTAGGAGGTTGGATTTAAAAAGTTTCGTAACACACCAGCAGATGGCAGCACAGAGTTGCACACACTGACACAGGGAGCACAGGCTTTAATAAGTCAGTGTACCAAAAGACATCATCTTGTGTACATCACGAGCTGTGTGACTGGTGCTATTCTGACCCCGTGCATTATCGCTCGTTTGATTTCATCATGGACAACAAGTTAGAACAAATAGCGATCATGAAATTCAGCGGGAAAATGGGCAAGCATGCCACAGAGACAATTGAAATAATTTTATCAAGTTTACGGCGATGCTGCAACACGTCGTCCGAGGTGTTTTGAGTGGCACATGTACTTCAAGAGCTGAAGAACATCACCGAAAGACGAGGAAGGGCTTAACCATTCGGCAACTTGTGCGTGATGATCATTGAAGAACAAACCACAATGTTGGTTTATTTCATTAACCAGGGATTGGCGAGTGCCTGAATCACTGAGTTACATACTACACTAGTTTTAGACTATAAGCTTCATGTTTTATTTAGCAGCACTGGTGTGTTCGAAATGAAACTGCAGGCAGTCCCCGACTTAAAAACAAGTCCGTAAGTCTGATTTGTTCTTAAGTCCGACAAAGTGAGACTTTGACACGAATATACAATGTAAAGCATACCTAATCCACTTGACTAAATTTGTCCCCTTTCCCCACACTGCCATTACGGTGTGTCATACGGAACTGTACAGGCAGTCTTCACATGTGATTTGAACATGCGCCGTGTCACTGCCAAGTCCGTCCCCAGGCTGCTGACCCAAACGCAGAAAAAACATCGGGTCGAAACCTGCCAAGGACTCCCATGAGCATACCGTGAATGACCCATGCTACACGTCGAGGATCATTACCGTGACTAAACTGGGTAGAATAACTAATTCCACTGCCAGGATTTAAGGTGTCTGTGCGAAGACGTATGGCAAGAAAACAGAGCTTCAAAACAGAGCTAATCTCGAACATTTTTGTACCTCCTCGTATCGCATCACAGGACCAGTACCACTTATTTACAGACAAGTATAATATATTTCAGTCCCAAATTATACACCACAAACCAGTTCCTCTTAGTAAGCATGTACATAACACATTCTCTGTCTTTGTCTAGGTTGCTTGGTCTGTGCAATAACTTTGCCTACGTGGTGATGCTGAGTGCCGCTCACGACATTTTAAAACAACAGGAGTCTCAGAATGCAACAGTGACGGTATATGTGTACGACGGGCGTTCGAGTCAAACTGGGACTTTTAATTGTGTAGTCATGAGAGTAAAAACTCTTTTTATTTCTCGGTATAACCCCCTACACTAATGCACTTATCCCAGGGTTTTACTAGTGTTTGGACACCATAAGGTAAAAGGATTTCTCAGTACACCAGTTGTGGCAGGATCTCACAGCCATGTTCCTGTAATGTGCAAGTGTTGTTGGTGAATGATTGTGTGCATAGTTCCCACAGACAGATGTGTCTCTTCTGCAAGTTGACAACTAGTTAATCTGTCCATTTTCAAGGATCAGGGGTTGAATGTTCACAGGAACAACTGCAATAGCATCCGAGCCACCTCGGCCGGGATCGTCATTCACGGACGTACGGCCTTTTTTAAACCATTTGCGCCATTCGAATGTTTTATGTCGCTAAGTACTGTACTTGGATTCTGTACATTCTGTAAATGTCAATTGCTTTCATGACTTCATTGACAAGAAATTTCACTACAATTCCCAGTTTGACTTGAATACCCACTGTATTATTTATTTTCATATTTGTTTCTTGTAATGTTGTTTCTCGCTGTTACAAATGTCAGTGTGGTAAGCGAGTTGAATGACTTTGATCAGTATCACTACATTTGAGGCAACATTGTCAAAAAATGTACTTGGACTCGAAAAAAAAAAGATCATTATTTACGTAGTTTGTGCATTTTATGTCCATAGACTCCAGGCGTCCTGGACTCGAACGGTAGAAATGGCAGCAACAGTAGCCGCTATGACTGCAACCCTACGTCTACTGCAGTAAGTCTTTAACTCTGAGATTTCTATTCACTGGTTTAAATTAGTGGTAAACTTTAAGTGCCAGAAAGGTGCTTTCACAGAAACTCTCTGTGCTCTGTCTGTGTTTTAAGTAGGAAAAATTGCAGTTTAGTTTTCTTGATTGATCTCACACTTCCCCTTGTCTGTGATTGGTCTAAATATTACGCACAGTTTAATTTGCAGCTTGCTTGTGTTGTAGAAGCATTGGTCCACAGAAACCGTATATATCCCGACTGCTTCTCTATCATGTATTAGTTTTCTGATTTTGCAAATTAAATAAGTTGACATCTGCTTCATATCGCCATCATGTGTTGATGTTTATAGATTAATGACTGCACTTTACTGTATTAATTATTTATTTGTGTTTTCAGGCTGTACTTCTGGCTGACATCTTACCCACTCTCCTGATCAAACTGACAGCGCCGTTTTTCATACACAAAATGCCTTATGGGTAATGACTTCCCATATATATAGATAGATAGATATAGATGTTGTTCGCATTAGATTATTGGCATGCAGTGGTGCATACTAGTCCCGCCAGTTTCAGGCTTTTGTTTGCTTGATAGCACCTTCACCGCAGCTTTAAGTGGTCTCTCGTGAGCTTGAAACGCTAAAAGCCACTCCATTACAGTAGGAACATGTTAGGATTTTAGTGCTCGAAGGATCATTATCAGATGAACAGAAGGTTACAAGAAATATGATTTATGCTTTCTACTTTACATGATGCCTGTGTCTGCGTGTATAACATCCTTAATTCTATCTCCGTGTACTTTTGCCTGACAGTTTCCGTATTCTGGTGTGTGTCGCCACGGCAACCACGAGTTTCTTGGTGGTGTCATTTTCTTCAACTGTTTGGATGAGTATATTCGGTAATCTGTTAACTTTGTATGTGTGTGTATGTGTGGTGCTCATTTATTCTTAATTGCACTGAGTGTGACGTGTTATTTGTTGTTTCTGTAGGTGTGATCTTTGCCAGTGTGAGTTCAGGACTGGGCGAGATCTCCTTCCTTTCCCTCACGGTCTATTTCAGCAGGTACGGCTTCTTTTACATAGAGTACGCTGAACATTTCCAGATCATGCTCAAATACTTTAAAGCTGTCCTACATTAGAGCCATCATTGTTGATTTCAGTTTTTAATCAAGTCTGAATCATGAAGGAACAGCTTCCTTAATCAGTTCTTCTTACTGGGTGAGACAGTGGCTTAGTGGTTAGCACTGGCGCCTTGCACCACCTGGTGTCGTGTTCAATTCCCACTTGTGTGTGCATTTCTCCAAAATGTGCCTGTTAATATTTCATCTGAAATACAACTCAGATCCTGCATTAAAGGAAAAGGAAAATGAACATTTTTACACTTTTGAGTGTTTGGTTTTAGTGTGAATGGTTTTATTCAGTCTGTTAATAGATCTTACTTAATTGTTTTAAAAAAATCATGGTATCGGAACATCTCTATTTTTTTATGATACACGTGCATATATTTAATGTTGAGTTGTGTGATGTACAGTAAATGATGCATCACATCACTATTGAAAGAACAAATTTGCTTTCTGTGATGCTGATAAAATATGTCACACGTGTAATTAATATTATTTTCTGTTTGTAACTATTTGCAGTTATTTGTCATTTTGTGGCCAGTGAGAGCCAGATGTTCTGTTGTGAGTCGCAGCTTCGTGTGATGGCTCTGTGTGTTTTTTGTTCCCTCCATCTCTCCATAAGTGATGTGCTGAGTGGATGGGGATCAGGTACAGGCGGAGCAGGAGTCGCTGGTGCTGTTCTTTATTCTGCGTTCACGCAGGCTGGACTTTCACCCCGAGTTACTCTCCTGATCATGCTGATCGTCCCAGCCGTTATGATAATCAGGTCCGAGAAAGTCCAATAATTCAGCGTCACCACTTGTGTATTTGTCTCTGTCCTTTCCATCAGGAATATGCTTCCTTACATCCTCACTGTTTTTTTTTCCCCCAGTTACTTTCTACTTCTAGTCTTCCCTGCTTCGTTCCCACAGTGGAGGTCCGGGTCTGGTTTGTCCTCCGAGCAAGACTTTCAGGAACAGCGTCCGTTAATAACAGACGATAACGATGAAGGCAGTGTTCAAGATGGGAAAAGGAGAGGTGGGATGTGATCCATTCGTTTGGCAGAATATCGCTTGCACTGTAAGAGTGTGATGTGTTCGTGTAATGTGATTTCTGTGGCGACGTGTTTAGATAACTGTGCTGGAAATGCTTTCTCCTTCCTGACAGAGGACCAACGCACCGGATCGCTGACCTTCTCAGACAAACTACATATCCTGAAAGTGAGTGTGTGTGGGCATGCACGCCAGTGCTTACTGCTCCTGTGTGCCTTTGTATTTGATCTTCGTTATTGAAATATTTGTGCAAGTGTATTTGTAATCAGTGAAAATGCAGCCAGTCCTGTTTGAGCTTGAACCCACACATTTGCACATGGGTGTGTATGTTTGCTTTTTTTTTTTTAATTGAGCGTCTTACGAAAATTAAACTTGGCTTTTTATTCTATTTTGAAAACCTCAGTACCCGTGTGTGTGTTTGTTGCAAGTGTGACTGGTTGCAGTCTAGAAAAATCATCTCTGGTCCATTTGTGAACTTCTCATCTAATTCCATCTACTCACGATGGCTTAAATGTCTGGCGCCAGAAATATCAGGGTATCATTAATTGATTGAAATGGACAATCTACCAAAAAATGAATTTCTGGTGATGGAGTGCACATGAAATCAATCATTTCATCAGGAATTATACAAGTCTTTAAAAATAGGGATGGATTTGTTTTTTCTCTTTTTCTGCATAAACAGTAGAAATCATAATTTTGCATTTCATAAGCTTTAGATTGTTAAAATAATGTTCACTATGTGTGTTCTGTTTCAGGGGCTGCTGAAGTATATCGTGCCTCTATCCGTGGTCTACTTTGCTGAATATTTCATTAACCAGGGATTGGTGAGTGCCCGAATCACTTCGCATCAAGGCACTGAGTTATATACTACACTAGTTTTAGACTATAAGCTTAATTTTTTATTTAGCAGCAGTGGTGTGTTCGAAATGAAACTACGGGCAGTCCCTGACTTAAAAACGAGTCAGTAAGTCCGATTTGTTCTTAAGTCCGATTTGTTCTTAAGTCCGACAAAGTGAGACTTGTACGGCTTTGACACTAATATACAATGTAAAGCATACCAATCCACTTGACTAAATCTGTCCCCTCACTGCCATTATGTGGCCAAAACCATAATCGCGCCTAAAGAAATGAACCTCATAAGTGTTGTCTCTGTGCCTTTAAATCGCGAGGGGAATCCCAGATGCAATTTTATCCGTTTTCTCTCCATGTTGAGCTGTTTTCCACTGTATTGGACTGTAAATTCTGTTTGTTGAGGATTTTCCCGCAATTAGGATTATTCACCATCAGAGCAGCTTTACAGAACAGACATATTCTATCATCGTGCTTCCGGACTGATTCATTGAAACCGTTGAGGCAGACTAATTTCTCCCGCATCCCCACACGCACATTCATACAATATACCAGACTTTACCACTTTTACTATTTTACAGTATACTGTACATTCACTTACACAATGAAAATACTCTACATAATTGTAAATATTGGTATCTGGTGCACTGCAGTGTATTTTTATTATTATTTTTTTGTACAATACACGTGAACTACTTCCGTGATTGAACCAGAAGAAGAACCGCGGTCCGTTCGTATCTGCGGAAATTCGTAACTCGAAATGTTCGTAAGTAGGGGACTGCCAGTATAATGCTATCTAGTTAATCCTATTAGGCAACACTATAGAATCTGTTGATATTAAGAAATTGCTATATATTTTTTTCTCCCTAGTTGGAGTTGCTCTACTTCCCTGCTTCCAGATTGTCTCATGCAGAACAATATCGTTGGTAGGATTCGGTTCTTCTCTTCGGTCCAAATGTCTGAACGAATCACAGAAAACAAATTGCCATATGTTTTTCTTTCTCTTTTTGTTTTCTGTTTTTTTTTTTTCATACATTTGTGTGGCGTATATCTTAAGTCATCTTTAACGGTGTGTTTGTTTCAGGTATCAGACACTGTACCAGATCGGCGTGTTTATATCCCGCACCTCGCTCTACTGCATTAAGACCAGGAGAATCTGGGTGCTTTCATTCTTGCAGGTGTGGAAAAAAGTTTGTGAAAAGTATCTACCCGTACACAAAATAACAAGACATTAAAGAGAAAAAAGCACAGAAGTTTGAAACGGTTAATGTGGTGTATAAAAAGTGTAAAAAAAAAAATATTATTTCTGGAATGAGTAGACACAGTAGTAGACACAGCAAACATTTGACTTTGTTCCAGAATTAATTTCACCCTGTCTGTAATTCATTGTAAGTTCATTTAATAACTCTTTTGTTCATGAGTCATAAATATGGTAATTTAAAAAAAGGTTAACACACTTGTAGAAATGACAGAAATCATCTGATTTTGAAGAAGATGAAGCTCGATGATTATACCTTTCTCATTAAATAAATATTTAACTCATTAAATAACCTCTCCTTTGTGTCTTTCAGTGTGTGAATGCAGTCGTGCTGCTTTTTTCGGTGTATTACCAGTTCTGGCCAAGCGTTTGGGTTGTGTTTGTAATAGTTCTGTACGAAGGTCTGCTGGGAGGAGCTGCCTACGTTAACATCTTCTACTTAATCAGAGTTGAGGTGCGTGCACATTTCTTCTTCATCCTAAACGCAGCGAATCATGACCAGCATAGGGGGCTTTGTTTGGATACACTGTTAACACTCTTCTTGGGGGTTTTGTGTTACAGACTGGGGAACGCGAGAGGGAGTTTGCGATGGCTGCAGCGAGTGTTGGAGACAGTATAGGCATCGCGCTCTCTGCAGCACCGGCCATCCCAATACACAACTACTTCTGCTCTCTATGAGGAACACGAGAGAAAGTCAGAAAGACATACTTCCTGCAGAGACAATGTTTAGTTGGCCTTATTTATTAGAGAACACTGCAATGTACAGGCGCTTCGCTCTCAGAGTTGTGCACGTGGGGTTTGGTGAGCTCTGAGAAATACCGATCTTGTGACCAAGATTATGTTCATATAGTCTTTGTCTATGAGCCATGCTTAAGCTGATTCATTCCAGGATAGATGACTTTAAGGAGCATCAGTCTTCTGACTTCAGTCTTATGTGTAAACTGTCCTGAAATGTAAATGCTGCCATCTGCAGTACTAGAGCACTTCTTGGTAACAGCCAAATCACAGTAGGTAGTGAACTTGTAAGCTCTCAAAGCTATTTCTGTCTTCTTCTATCTTAAATATGTTGAGGCCTTAAAGTTTGTGGATGAGATAAAAGAAAGTTAGTTACATTTACAGTTAAAAAGCAGACTTGATATAATAGTAAGTTTAATTTTGGCACAGAAACCCCCATTTTAACAACTACGTACCAACTATATTCAGACTTGCTACTCATGTTGATTTTTAGAGCAGCGTAACACAAATGCCTGCTTTTGCATATATTGGCTTATAGACACAGTGATTAGTAGTTGTCACTAGTATTACCAGGTAAAAAGATGGATTAAACGGTTTTCTGTTCCGCCAATTAGGATCCCGTCTGGAACATAATTTAAATGTTGAAATTTTAAACAGCAGCCGTGGAGCATTCTGGTTTTATCATCTTGGTGAAAGGCATGTTTTTTTTGCAATATTAGCCATGATATTATGACCTTAAAGCTATACAGTATAGAGTCTGGAAGAGTTTTTTAAGCAGACCTGGCAACCATATAAAACTGAACAATTTATTCCTTTTTTTTTTTTTAAGTGCCATCTGTAATTCTATAGTAATTGAAGCACAAATGCTTCATAGATGTTTGTTCACTTATTATTTTAATTAACTTTAAAATTAATGACCAACAATCACAGGCCAAATTGCACTTTTTTCTAGTTTACAAAAAATAACAGGATATTTTTTTCATATGGGTCCAAAAAGATAACCATACATATTGCAGATTTCTTGATACCAAACAAGTATACAACTAGCTTTAAGCAGTAAGAAGTTGACTAGAGTGAAATACATTATGAATGAACCACATTGACATCCCAGTTTTGCTCATGCATTATTTGTCTTTGGCTTATTCCTTGGCTCAGAAATGCACTTTCGAGTTTAATTGTGATTTTTTTTTTTTTTTTTTTTTAATGGCTACTATAAACAGAATTTTTAGTGTGGAATAATGTGTGCTTGTGAAATGAAAATTTTCACATTCCAATGTTTTTGTCTCAGGAAATGCTGTTAATGTTAGCATCTCTGTTATTAATCATCATGACTTTCTAAATGCTGTTCTCGATTATTACTAACATTATAATAGCTAAACTTTATTTTTAATATAATAATTCATTTGATTATATAATGACAAAATATATTATTTTATTTTATTTTTCGAATTTATCTACTAATGTAAGGTGAACCATTTTGACTGTAGAACTAAAATCAGGATTAAATGGTTAGGTGCAATAAAACTGATTCATTCAATTTAGTGCAAGTAGATTAACAGAGGAACTTTAACTAAATCCAGATTTAACCTTTGTTGGTACAACGTAGTCTAAAAGAACTTGTACTATGTGTCTGATTATTTTTAAATAAATGTAATATATAAATATGTATGTATTATTATTATTATTGCTACTACTACTAATAATAATAATAAGCTAATACTTTTAACAATCCATAAATTCATAAACACAGAAAACTTGTTTTTGTTCCATTGCTTTTCATTGGTGTTAAATACATTGTTGATAATTTATCAAATTAGAACATGTTGTTCATTATAATAATCTTCCCCCAGGTCCATACACATGCAAGAATGTAAAGTGTACATCTGTTTCCAATAACCTTACTAAATAAAACAAAATTGATGAATTATGTTAAAATTACAGTACATTAAAAAAAAAGAACAACAAACCCCGAAGCCACAGTATGCAGTGGAAAAGAGGTTTTAATTCCTATTGGTCCCAAAAACCCCAAGCACAATTCATTTCAGTGCCTTCATTACTCTTAAACACAATTTATCATGTTATTGCCAGAATAAAAAATTAAATAAAAAATCTTCAATAAAACAGAACAAATTAGTTAAAAAAAAATTAAAAGGCTGATTTTAAACAACAGAGAAACTTCCGGGGTTTATTATATTTATTATAGCAGTGGCACGATGTTGAGTGGTTATTTCTACTTAAGGAAAAAAAACTCTACATCATATTCATTCAAACATCTTAAATAATTTCTCCTTATTTTTTAAATTTGTGTTAAGATGCACACATACAGTAAATAATAACTAGGAGACTATATATCATATAATAACTATGACTATAATAACTATATACTAAGCATATAAAATGACTAGTGAGATGTTCCTTGGGTGTCCTTTCCACAATAAGCATACATTAAGTTCTGACGGAAACTTCTTTGGGTGTTGATTAGACTTATGTCTGACTTCTGGGAAGACCATTAGAACTTGTGTCTATCAGAACATGTCTGAAATGATTCATTTTGGAAGCACTTAGAAGTGCCTGAAGTTTGTTTCAGTAGTTTAAGTACTTCAACAATGCAAAGTGCAAAAGAATACAACACCGCCCCATGAAGAGCCAGGCTACAAGCGAAAACTTCATGCCCACTTTAATCAGTAGACGTTTATTCTACAGCACAATTTAAAAAGATAATTATTATAGCGTTTACACGTTATCTCTGAAGGCACTTGTAACTTCATTTCATTTACCAATGTGCATTTCTTTCCTCCGCTACTCTCTCGAGAAAATCAGAGTGACAGGCGTACAGGGGCTGAGAGGAATCGACATCGCACCAGGTCACATGTCCTGCATCGTCACCTGCTTGCAGAGGCAGCTCGCTCACACTGTCACCTGAGCCACAAGAAGAAACAGAGTTAAGAGACTGTTAGACGCTGTAGTATTTTAAATCGTTTTCATTCTGGGTTCATTTCACAGCAAGATCACTTAACAGTCAGAAAGTCTCATCACTGGTTTGTCAAAAATCTGTAACCAAAGTAATCTCTCAGCGCTCCATCTCAGGCATATCTCTGGATCAACATTGGTCAGATCAGCTAGCTTGCCAGTTGGGACCTGAGCCTTATATTTGCTAAAGTACAGTTAATATTATAAGTAGCTAGCTAACTTTTACTATCAGTTTAAAAGATAGACTATATTGCCAAAAGTATTCACTCGCTTGACTTTCTAAAGTATACTATTTTTCTCTTTCGCATGTAGTGTACATTGTTCGGCCCCAAAAATAGTCAAACACTAATATTTCATTTTACTGTCTCCAGCTTTGGTTACAGTGCACAATGTGGTGGCCAGTCATCAGGCTTCCAGAACCACACTTTCACAATTTGAATCCTGGAATATGCCCATGCCATCAGGGAAGAAAAAAAAAACTATACAGATGTGATCACCTGGTCATTCAGTACATTTTACGTTTACGCCATTTAATGTTGCTAAGCCTGGACCTGACCATATGAAGCAAGACCAGATCCTAACCCTGCCTCAAGAGGCTTGTACAGTGGGCACTACAGTATGTATGATGGGGGCATCGCTTCATGTGCTTCCTCCTTACCCTTAAGCACCCATTGCTCTGGAATAGGGTCAAGCTGGACTCAACAGGCCAAACGTGACCTTTTCCATCGCTCCAAAGTCAAATCTTCATGCTCCCTAACCTATGCCATTAGTTGTCTGAATTTTTCTGATTTTCTGAAAACGGGTTTTCTTACGGCCACATTACACTTCAATCCTGCGAGTTCTTCTCACATTGTGGATGTGAAAATGCTCATAGTTTTATTAGAAAACATAACTGTGATTTCTATTGTCATTTTTTAGGACTTACTGCACCAAGTGTTGAAGTGCTCACCAATCACAGTTATTCATGTTTTCATTTTCCTTTATTGCTTTTCTTATACTCTCATAACTGTGCTGCTTTTCTGCAAAATGAAAAACATTTTGCCTTGTACGTCTAATATGAATATCGTTCAATGCAATTTGTCTATTACCTGTTTCATCATGAAAGTTAACAGCAACCGTTTCCATCCATGAATTGTCTGTGTTTCTTGGGTCATCGACATAACCTTTATACACCTAAGCAAAAGAACCAGCACAACTCTGTGAAGTACTGCAAGAAGATTTGTGTTTGTGCTGTAGTCATTTTATATATATATATATATATATATATATATATATATATAAAGTTCATTTCTAACCTGAAACCCAGGTGATCCGAAGAGCTCTGAGATCCGCTCATGGATCTGTTTGCGCTCTTCTGGAGGAGCCTGGAGAGAGTTCAACGCTTCCTCTGAGAATTCTCGCTGCAGAGTCTGAGACACCCGCTCTCCTGCGTCGACCATACCCTAAACACATATTACGAATTATTCATATATAACATATACACTAGCTCAACATACCTGGTACCATTTCTACTGTATTTTATGTAAATACATTTTTTTAAATATTATACCGACCCCTGGGATGGCCCATTCTCCACAGTCTTTCCTCTTAATGGACACAAACTGCAAGACAGTTCGTTTAGAGACGGCATGAGATACGGGGTTGCCTGTAGAGTCCCGCTTCCACCTAGGACAGAGGAGAGACGAGCCTATGCATGAAAAACTAAAGACTCATCACAAAATACAATATGGATTAGTGGTCGAATTGTAAAAAATAATAATAATAATAATAAGGATAAAGCGGTATAGAAAATGAATGAATGAATGAATGAATGAAAATAATAATAATAATAATAATAATAATAATAATAATAATTATTAATAATAATAATATAGCCCCTTTTTCAGGACTGTGTACAACAATAATGTTGTAAAAATCCAAATAACTTTACAGATCTTCATTGTAAAGGGTTTAAACAATGTTTTCCATGCAT
>JAQQZT010000008.1:6241710-6265821 GCA_030068275.1 Clarias platycephalus
CCTCCCTTCATTCAGGGACACATTGTGAAACATTTTTAGTTTATGTCTTATGGTGTTGACTCTTTTAGTGTTCATACGAATATTTACACATTAAGTTTACTGAAAGTAAAAACAGTTGAAGATCAGAGGACGTTTCTTTTTTTGCTGAGTATATATATACCAAAATGGAAGACCCCCAAATGGTGGGAAAAAAATCCTTATAAGAACGAGAGGGCCCTCACACACTATGACGGCAGAGGCTGATGTCATAGAGCTTGGGTACTAAATATTATCAATAGTATATTAATATAACATACATCATACTATTTTTCTTTTCCTGAAGTGTGTATACATTTTTTTGGCTGACCATATGAGTTGGGGGGGCAAATAATGTACACACACTTCAGCAGTCCCCTAAACATGTCAGTAGTCACCCCGTCATTGATGCGATCATGTGACCCTAAGAAGAGAGGCATATGTTTTTCATGTTGAAGTGTGCAAGAAATGCATTTTTTGGGCCCCTTTTATTTCAGTCAGACACAAGTTCCTGATGCAATCATTCCTTTATTCCTTTAAGTCATGTGCTCCTGCGTCTAGTCATTGGTATATTATAAGCTGCATGGAGTCTAAAACCTCTCAGGAGCAAATGTCTGGTAAAAAAAATCAATACGTTCAGTGCATTACGGGACGCACTTCAACTGACGGTTAATGTGATAATGTGAATTCTGATATGTTTATCCTCCTAAAAGCATTGAGAGTGCTTGGTGAACTCTGGACAGGTCATTGGTGATGCGGTGAATTGTCCATTCAGTCAGTGGTCTATAGAGAAAACTAATTCTCGCAAATAGTGCTACACACAGGAGGGGGGGAGGGGGGGAAGTTGCAAGGGTACTAGATTACCTTTCAGGGTAAAAATTCTAAACACTGGAATGGTACCATTAAAGATAGATCACTTAACAAAAATTGAGTGTACCCTTACATACATTTTAACCACAACTATTGTACTGTCAAAGTGTTTGTTGTGGAGCAGCTGACATTGGATAAAATGTGATATACTTTTCCAATGAATTAATAAAAATGCGAAAAATATGAAGGGCACAAGTGGTTCTTAAAACGGGGGCCATAAAATGTTATTTTTAAAACCAGTGAAAAGCATTATAACATTTACATTTCTTAACTTGTTTTGTCTACAGTTACAGTTACAGTTATGAAATGAAAGGTATATGAAAGGTACCGTATTATATCAGTGGTAGAAAATAATTCTGTTATTTGTCAACACATAGGTTTGTAAGCGTGTCCCTTATTTTGCTGTGTTAAGATTTGTGGTGATGTACCTACAGTATATATCATTTAATTTAATGAATATTTTTTATTATTGTGGAATTGCCATTTTCTGTCTACATCTCCTAAAATGAGGAAAGATCAAACATACCTCAATAAGTTGAAGAATAGATCTAGCTTAATGAAGGACAAAATTATTTTAATAACAAAAAAATCTCTCATTCTGTTGCGAAAAACTGCACTATTTACCCTGCCCCTAGATTCGGTTCCAACACATGGCAGAATTTTTTCAAAAAACGCACAAGTGTGTAGCTGAGATGATTTATTCCAAATTATACTTTCAGAATTTTTATAAATTAAAATTCTACTTCAAGTATGTCTCTAAATTCATCTCATGCAGGAACACCTGTTACCTACCTGGTAACTATGGGATCTGCAGCATGGTTAGGACCCCACCTACCAAGCAGTCCCCGTCCACTCAGGCCAGTTCTTCCTCTAGGGTTACTGAAAGAGGTTTAAATGGAAATGGAGTCTGAGACAGCTAGGATAGAAAGAGAGAAACCTCGTGTAAAATTGCAGTAAAAATGACATGCTTGTCTTACAGCGGATGACCATCCTGTATGATATAATCTCCTTCATGACTCCTTCTATCCACAGACCCGTCAAGAGCGTTAAACCTTGGAGAAAAAGAACTGAAAGAGAAGTGGTTCCATTAGTGGCTGAAATATCGATAACATTCCATTTAAATGGAGACACTCACACACTCACTTACTCACCCGATGTCTGGATCTGCCCAGGCAGGTTTATTTAGCACAGACGGTGCAGTATAGTTCACGGGACTGTATTCGGGCCAGGGAGTCTCCCAACTCACTTCCTCATCTGGAACAGGAAAGCGCTGTGTGTTTGAACCGGGGTACAATTTGCAACGAGCCTTGATATGTGTTGCAGACGACATGGAGACAGAACTTAATGTGCAGACACTTGACAGTCCGGTGTTGATGGATTTACTGGGCACAGATTTAAAAAAAAAATAAAATAAAATGCAAGTCAGTTTTCATTTGTGCAAGTGAAAGAATGAAGCTGAACCATAGATCAGTCATTAATGTTGATTATTTTACTATATCATTTCTGACAAGTTTCATCTGCAAGATTTAAACTAATGCAATCTTTCTGGAGTAACAGCTATAGTAACAACTGGTTGCTGTCGTAACCATTGTAATGTATACCAAAACAAATACAGTGGTTTCCCGTGATGAGATGTTTTTTCCACACTTATGGAAGACATCTCCAGTGTAAGCACTTTGTAACCTCAAAAGTTCAAGAGGATGGGGTTTTGGAATTTCTTGCTAACAATACAAGTTGTGTTTTTTTGTTGTTTTATTATTTAAAGATAAAGTAAAAGGAATGACACCTCAGATTAGAGCTGTTTTGAAGGCTTTACGGGGAATAAGAGGCAGACACATCTCGATATCAACTGTCCAAAGGACATTAAGGAATATTTTTAAATATAAGCCAGGAAAGACAATGGAATTATAAGGTGTGTCCAAACCTTTGACTGGTAGTGTATAAGGATAAAAAGAACCAACTTAAGCTGTAAAAAGTTGGAAATGATGACACATCATTGCCATATTAAGTCAGTGGTTCTCAACCTTATTCCTGGAGGACCCCTGCCCTGCATATTTTAGTGTTTTCCCTGCTCTACCACACCCACGTTAATTAAGAAGAGCCTGTTAATTACTTGATTAGTTAAATAAGGTGTCCTGGGAGCTGAGAAAACACTAAAATGTGCAGGACAATGCACACATCCATGACAAAGTGTTGTATAAATTCACCCTACCCATAAGTCTCTCCTACCCACGCATGCACATACTATATATGTGGCATGTTCCACTGCTCTAGCGCCCCGCCCATTAGTCAATACTACTCCCAGCGACTTGTTAAGTAACATTTTTTATTAATTGTTTGTGTGTTTTATTGCACATTTTATTTCATGTTCAAGGTTAATGTAATAACGTTAAATCAACATTCAAAAACTACTACCTGCTATATTCTGATAGCATAAAAAAACCATATGTGACAAGCGCCAACAGTATGTCAGGAAATGTTACCTTGATAAAATTGTGAATTGCTACGACCTTTCAAAACTACACTGAGTAGTGTGGACTAGTACAGTATAACGATGATTTTTGCTACTGCTAGAAAATTCTTGTAGGGTAAAAAAAAAAAAAAAAAAAAAGATCGAACACCAGAACCACTGTACTCAAAAGGTTTCAAGACCAGTTTTGTAGCACGCCAACAGATAGAGGCACAAGGCTGCCTGCACACTGACGGTCATAAGTCAGTGTGCCAAAAGACAAAGTCGGCAAGTTTACAGAGATTCTGCAATGAATTGTTCGGGGTGTTTTGAGTAATACACACTCTTCAAGAGCAGGAGAGCATCACTGGAACAAGACAAGAGATCAGGAAGACCTTCAACGAGCTCAACACCTGAAAATGTCGGAACCATTCGGCAACTTCTGCATGATGGCCGTCGTCGGGGTCTCATGCGGGACTGTCCAGGAGATCCTCACGTGTGATTTGAACATGTGCTGTGATGCGGCCAAATTCGTCCTCAGATTGCTGACCCAGAAGCAGACAAAACATCGCATCGAAGTCTGCCAAGAACTCCATCAGTGTACCAAAACTTTAGAAAAACTCGTCCTTCATGACGAGGATCATTACCAGTGACAAAACTTGGTTGTATGGGTACGACCCTGAGACGAAGCAACAGTCTACACAGCGAGGCAGGTCTACAGCTTGACCAACTGCATGCTCATCATCTTTTTCGACATTCGCAGCATCTCCCAAGAGCCGGACGAAATCTATAGCAAATTCTACTGAAAGGTTTTAAGGCGTCAGAAAGACGGCATACAGGGCTAATCTCGAAACTTTTTGATACCACCTGATGTTAGGGTATAAGCTAAATGAATAAACGTCATGCCAGTGCAAAGCTGTTAATAATTGGGGAAAATATCCAAATGTACCTCTGGACCTCATCACACCCATCTGTCATTGATTAACTTATTTGTCTATGATTGGATAAGATCTACAGGCCACATCACACTGTGTATAAGAGCAATTCTCAGTATTGATACTAAGCATTTAATTCTAGAAACTTACCAGAATCCACTGACGCGAACGGTGAACGGTAACGTCACTAGTGTAAAAGCAACATGCACCGACCGGGTCCAACTTCCAAATACAAGTTTCATCACAAAACGCCTGCAGTATCCAGGAAGTAAACGCTAGCGACTGTGGAAATGACTCCTCCTCCTCCTCCTCCTCCCATCTGCGGCAACCCTCAAGCATGGAGCGGGAAATATTCACAATGCGCATGCGTGCTACTATGGCGCATGCGTACATTTTATTATGCGCTAAGCATAATAAAACGCCTGTCACTCTTCCGGATCTGTACCGCGCATGCGTTCAGAACAATTCTTTTTTTTTTTTTTCCCCTTATGTAATATATATTATTATTATTATTATTATACAAAAACATAAAATGGTGAACAAATTATCCAAACAGCTTTAAACAGAATGAACTTAATTTATCTTTTTGTGTACTACCTATTCACTATTGTGTGTATTTATTTTTTTTCATGTATTGTGTTATTGGATTCGTTTCCGTAGTCTAAAGTAACTGAAGAATTAACACTAACATTTAAAGACAAAAAATATATAGTGTCATAAATATGTAATAGACTTAACCTACTAAAGCTGTAAACATGTAAATATAATGACTTTTGATGTGGATGCTTTGCTCGATCTGTAACATACAGTTATATACAATTATATACACACAATTATCATTGGTATAATAATCACTTCTATAGGAAAATATAGTCAGCTACAGCAGGGCTTTGGTAGGAGTTTGGTGTTTTTGTGTTAAGAGATCAATTTCGTCCTAGGGTACTTTCTTATGGTTTCCTATTATTTATTTATTTATTCATTTATTTTTAAGGGTTGAGGGTTCAATTCCCACCTTTGGGTCTATGTGCGTGGAGTTTACAGGATCCCCTTAGTCTAGGTACTCCAGGTTCTTCCCACAATCCAAAGACCTGCAGATTAAGCTAATTGTCCTTTCAAAATTTTGTGTAGTGTGTGTGTGTGTGTGAGATGGATGGGCACCCTGTGCAGTGTTTACCCTGCTTAATGCCCCAAGTCCCCTGTCGTAGGCCCCAGGCCTTCCATGACCCTGTACAGCATAAGCGGTATAAAGAATTATAAAGACTGAGATTTTAGAATCTATTCGATTTCTGTACTTTTGTTACCTGTTTCAATGTCCCCATTATAACGTTCTTAAAATCTGAACCAAACTAATTGCATTTTGTTTAATTTATGTAAACTTTTTTGATATAGTTCATTTCTGTGATACAGTTTTCAAATAATGTTTAATGTTATGTCATTAACGCACTATAAAAAACTTAACATTAAATATCTAAATTATTAATTTCCCCTAAGAACGCATTATTGAAAGCTGCGTGTTACTCGAAGCTTTATTACAGAGGCTGTGGGCGACACCTTCTGGTGAAAAGATGTAGTGCAGTCAAGTCTTTTTCAATTTAAAGCAAAGGCACAATATGGATATTTTTCTAAAAGGTTGTAATTCTGTTAATGGTGTGTGTCAGGCGGTAGCACTACTACTTTTGCTTTTTTGCATGAATAATTTTGGGCTGCACAGTGGTGTAGTGATTAGCACACCTCCAGGGTTGAGGGTTCGATTCTCACCTTGGGTCTGTTTGTAGATGTGGAGTGTGGATGTTTTCCCCATGCTTGGTAGGTTTACTCCCATACAGGGGCGCCGTAAAGGGGGGGTAAAGGAAGTCAAAATACCATAAAAGCGCATGATTTTATGTTAATTAATATGAAAAAAGTCTCAGCTGTGTTGGGGGCCCTGTCAAGATTCTTTTCATGGGGCCCAAAATCCTTAGCAGCGCCCCTGCTCCCATAGTCCAAGGACATGCAGGGTAGGCCGATTTTCATTTCCAAATTGCTTGTAGTGTGCGAATGAGCATGTGCAGTCTTGTGCCCTGTGATGGATTGGCACTCAGTCCTGGGTATACCCTGCTTACTGCCCCGAGTTCCTTGAGATAGACTTCAGGTCTCACACAACCCTGTGTAGAATAAGTGGTATAAAGATCGAGAGAGTAGTGACATTTTGATTGACGTCTGCTGATTGATTAATTTATTTGTTCATTTGGCTGAAGCCATTTGTCAGGGACGATAAGCTGGAGTGATCATTCATTCATATAATTTAAAATAATATAATTGCGCTCAGTTATTATAAATAAACATTTAAAATAATAAATATACTGCTTTGCTAAAAAGACACAACTTTTAAGGCACAAATTAAGAACATTTGCTTGGATAACTATTGCAGTGATTGCTGTAATATGGGACGGTATCAAAAAGTTTTGAGATTCGTGTGCTACAGATCTGGCCGCTTTCACTGTATGTCCTCCGTCAGACACTTTAAAGCCTGGCAGTAGAATTCCCTATTGATGGTCTGGCCCATGAGGATGAATGCTCAATGCACAATATGAACAGACTGCCTGCTTCATGTCAGAAATGCAGGACTTCCAGGAACTCCTTTAATGGTCCATACATGTAGAAATGACTTGAAGTGAGGTTAGGACTGTACAAGCAATTTGGCAATAATTCCTATATGTGCAAGTGGTGTTGGTGAATGATTGTGTGTAAAGCTCCTGCAGACAGATGCATCTCTTCCATAAGTTGATGATAAGTTATCTGTCAGTTTTCAATGATCAGACATTCAACTTGCTGAATGTTAATTGAAACAATTGCACTGGGCTGCGAGCCACTTCAACCACAATCGTCATTTGATCAAGAGTTTCATCACTGTACTGTGCTTGAAGGCTTGTGCAAATGTGAATTAATTCACAAGAAATTTCATGTCCTGGTTTGACCTGAACTCCCCACATAGTGTTAACACACATTCTGTGCAGCAAAGTGGCTGCTGGTTTCTTCTGTTTCTTTGCAGCTTCTATAGATATGTGGTTAAGATCTGGCACAACCAGAATTACTTTTTCATTTTGTTGCTGAAATGTTGTGGCTCTATATAATGTCGGTGACAGGGTTTATCAGGTTTATTTGCGATGTAGCGTCAGGCTTTTATTCTGACCAAGAAGGGGTCATACCTGATAATAATAATAATAATAATAATAATTATGTTTGTCTGTCTGGTTCTATATAGTGCTTACAATTGCACTGGTTTGGTTAGAAGATTATCTTACCAATCCTTGGTGCGTAGATATAATATTTGTTGATGGAATTTATCATTCAATTAACATTAGGCTTTTAGCTCTTATCCTACTGCTGACATTTCAGGACCAAAAGTGACTAGTTTGAACTAAAGTTCTTACCACTACCAATTGAATGTGGGGGGGGAAAGGTTTGTACCACTCATTGCAGTTAGACCTGCTTGGATCAGTTGGATACTAGCAGTGACATACAAAACAAATAAAAATTATTTAAATAGGATCAGGTGTGATTCCTGATTGGTTTCAATGAAGACACTGGTTCTTTAGGCAGCATGGTGGCTCAATGGTTAGCTTTATCGCCTTGCACTTCCAGGGTCCGGGTTAGATTCCTGCCTCAGGAGCTTGCATGTTCTTCAGATGCTTGGTGGGTTTCCTCACACAGTCCTAAGACATGCAGATAAGGCCTCCAAAAATCACCTGTGTGAATGGTTGTAAAAAGAGGAATAAATACAATCGACTTGAAGTAATGGCAATGGCAATCACCATTGGCCTCCAGTCCCTCCAGGCTGGACATCAGACATTCGACGGATGGATGGAACGCTATGTTATGGATAAGGCTAAAGTATTGGCATGAAGATATTATTCTTGATTTAAACATCAGATGTGCATTCACTCACTCATCGTCTATACCGTCTAATCCTGTATAAAGGGTCGCAGGGCAGCCTGGAGCCTCTCCCAGGGGTACACCCTGGAAGTGGTGCCAATCCATCGCAGGGCTCTCACACACTGTTGCACACTACAGGGCGATTTGGGAACGCCAGTTTGCCTAAAATGTCTTTGGACTGTGCAAGGAAACCTGAGTACTTGAAGGAAATCCACCAAGCGCAGAGAGAACACAAACTCCATGCACACGGACCTCGAGGCAGGAATCAGGCCTTGGAGGTGCAAGGCCAAAGTGCTAACCACTGTGATATGCACGCTTATGAAATAATAATAATAATAATAATAATAATAGTTATTATTATTATTATTATAACGCCCTGCCAGGCCTTGCATTCGCGTGCCTCGCGCGCATGCGCAGTATGTCAACTAGCCTGAGGAGTAGATTTTCACGATGCGCGCCCCCGCGTAGTACAGGAGGAAAAATCCGCGTTCACTAGGCCACACAAACACAGTGGCGCGCACGCACTCGTGTCGACTTCATCGAAGCAAGGGGGCGCGCTTTATTGACTCTTGTTCCACTGGCAGTTCAAGTGCGACGTCCAAAGGAGCCGCGCTCGTTCACGGAAATAAATCGACGCTTAAATCGGTAGAAGGCCCCCCTCCACACGACCGAGCGCCGGGAACCGAACGGGATTTAGTGGAGCGGAACGATGGCGGAGTCGGGCAACAGTGCAGCAGCAGCAGCGGCGGCAGGAGCAGGAGGAGCCGCGGGTTCGAACGGCAGCGCCGCCGATGCTGGAGGAACAGCCGCGCCCGGTGGAGCCACTGGAGCCGCGGGATCTAAACCTGGCCTGGAGTCGGTGAAAGGACAGAATTTCGACGTGGGCCCGCGTTACACCGACCTCCAGTATATCGGGGAAGGGGCTTACGGGATGGTGTGGTAAGACTGGAATTGAGATGAAATCTTATAAACACATCAACACTATAGGCGAGGTGCTAAGCTGTAACATCAGGCTTGCTAGCTTAGCTCCTCCACCATGGTGAATCGTATTATAAAAATGCCACTGTGTTGGGGTTTTTATTTCTTTATAGACATTTTTATGATTTGTTTTTTATTATTTGCTTAGTCTAAACCGAAGCAAGGCGTCATTTTAAGTCGTTTATTTACAATGCAGCAGATTTGGGGCGGCTCAACAAGTTCGCTCGGTGTAGCACATTAGCGCTTAGCATGTCCACAAACTAGCCTTAAAAACAACATCTCACTGTTCATTCAGTAAACAACATGCCTCCGAAAATATACGTAACCACAGCAAACTTGGCTGTTTATTCTGTCACCATAATTAGCCTCGATGCTTTGATATCATTTCGCAGATAAGACATGCCCTGTTTGTTTATAATCAACACCCACAAGTGACAACTGCTTATTTTTTATTTATATATTTATTTTACAGATTTTTGTTCCTCAAGGTTTAGGAATAGTTGGGTATTTAGCAAGTTCTCTCGCAAAGCATGAAGACAGGAAGCCAAACCTGCATGCTAGCTAGTACATTAGCCTTTAGCTCTTTGACATGTCATTATGTCGAGTGTAAGGCGTGGTTGTGGTGGCATTGAAGCTGTGTGTGTGTGTGTGTGTGTTTTTAAATGACTTTTAACTTACTATTAAAAGTTTCCATTAGGTATGAAAGCATTGAAACTAGTTATTTAAATAAAATAAAAAACAGAATTAGGATTCATTATATTTGCACAGATGTGTGGTGTTGTCATGGAGATTAAAATGTTCTTGTTATCTTTACTATTTTGAGATCACTAGCTGGTGTTGTGATATGATGATAAGATAAAGATGTGTGACTAATGTTGAGTTCTCGGTTAGCCCTATATGTGGCCCAGAGATCTAAGATAAGTTATACCTAACGTTTGTAAATAATCTGTAAAGCCTTGCTTTCTCCCCCAACCCCCTTTGATAGTCATGTAGTAGTGATTAATTGTCACTACATCTGCAGATGTTTGGAATAATCTTGTATTTAAAAATAATCTTACAAAACAAAATGGTTTATTGCCTGTTTTATAGTTAAAAGGAATATTAAGTATAAATTACCCCCCCCCCCCTTTTTTTTTTTTTAAGTGTCTATTTAAAACACCACTGCACTGATCTTATATCACTTGGAATGTATTTCTAGTTTTTGATTTGTTTGGCCTCTTTCTTCCCTCCCTGCCTTTAGCTCTGCTTTTGATCATGTGAACAAGCTCCGAGTCGCCATTAAGAAGATCAGCCCGTTCGAGCACCAGACGTACTGCCAGCGCACGCTGAGGGAGATCAAGATCCTGCTGCGCTTTCGCCACGAGAACATCATCGGCATCAACGACATCCTGAGAGCGCGCCGCATCGACTACATGCGTGATGTGTATCCTTACCCGAGCGCTCGGCCACGCCTGGAGAGCCAGGCTGCACTGCGATGAGGAGTCAGGTTTCCAATCATTGTCCTAAAGAGCACTGAGGCCCGAGGGTTGTGCTCTAGAGGTTTACGTGATTACATTTATGCAGCTCTTCGGCGTGGTCCGAAACGAGAGAAATAAAAAACGATTGCTTTGCGTTCTGTCTTTCTGTACTGTTTGCATTCACGTCCAAATCTCAACTAATACTTAAACATGCATTTAAGATAGTAATTAAAAGTGTGTAGCATGTGTCCCTGACCTTACTCGGGGGATTATCCCTGTGAGCTGCTGTCAAGTCGATATGTTAATTCCTTGACCGCCTGCAGCTACATCGTCCAGGACTTGATGGAGACGGACCTGTACAAGTTGCTGAAAACCCAGCAGCTCAGCAACGATCACATCTGCTACTTTTTGTACCAGATCCTGCGTGGGCTGAAGTACATTCACTCTGCCAATGTCCTCCACAGAGACCTGAAGCCCTCCAACCTGCTCATCAACACCACCTGTGACCTCAAGGTCAGAGCCAGTTCATGAAGTTTTCTTTTTTATAGATAGATAGATAGATAGATAGATAGATAGATTTTTTTTTTGTGCAAAGTTTTCAATGGTGTTTGTTTAGAGGACAAACCCTGCTCTTTGTGCTCAGTAATTTGAAGGTAAGCGGAAGCCAGAATAATGTGTACTAGCATAATTCCACCAGTCACGGGAAGGAGGCATCTCTATTTGCCTGTCAATAGAGAACACCCACTCTCTTGCATGAGCGTCTAGGTATTCGAGCCTGGGCATGTTTTGTGGTTGTGTCTTCGATGCACAAAAGCATTACATCTGTGGTAACCTTCTTGATTTGTTAACATTATGATATTAAATGTTATACATAATATTAAAATGACTACAGTGTTATGTAATGTGTACATACTTGTACAGCAGGCTTTCCTTTTTTTTTGGCTGCTCCCATTTCATATAAGAACCTTTACGTATAAGAAATCCTTTCTAGGCCACACCCACAAGACAAGCTCTGGGCGATTGTTAGAAAGACTTTAGTCCCATCAAGTTTCCATTACCAAATCCACAAGACGTGACGGGTATAGACAAAACCTAAATGCGTTTAGGTAGCCTCCTGGGCAAGCCAGTGCTCCAGTGTGCCACCCAATCCTGTATTTTATACAGACTAAAGAGATCTGAACTTCAAACCAACCCTTCTAATGTAGCACTGCATTTGCGCCGTTAACTAAAAGAAAAAACATGTTTCCGATCGATGAATCTGCTTGGTGTCTTTATTTTCTCTCAGTATGTTTAACCATGAGTTTACCGCTTGTGGTAAACAGACCAGTTGTATAACAGTTCTGCTCAGTTTTGTTAAAGTTCCCAAATAAATGCTTGTTCCTGATACTGAAAGCATAGCCAGTCATTAGCAGTTAATGTAACGTCTCATGATTCTCACACAGCTTTTCTTTTAAATCGAGACATTTTCTGTTGGCCCTGTTTTGTATAAACAGTCAGCGCTTTTTCGGCCAGAATTATTTTGCATGAGATTGTCATTGTTGGCTAGCTAGCGAGCCTCATTTTGTTTTGTATTATCATTTCTCTGTTCTCAGATCTGTGATTTTGGGTTGGCTCGGATAGCCGACCCAGAGCATGATCACACTGGATTCCTGACGGAGTACGTGGCCACCCGCTGGTACCGTGCTCCAGAGATCATGCTCAACTCCAAGGTGAATATTCCTCCATGCTTGTGTAGGAATCTAAATGTATGTATTTTGTAAAAAAACAAAAAAAAAACAACTGTCTTTCTTTTGTTCTCTGTGTGTCAGGGCTACACAAAGTCCATTGATATCTGGTCAGTGGGTTGCATTCTGGCTGAGATGTTAAACAATCGGCCCATTTTCCCAGGAAAGCACTATCTGGACCAACTCAATCATATACTTGGTAAGGTAGTGTGACTGCACATTTCTGTTCTTCTCTGTGCAGAAAAAAATAATCACATGAAACTGATCATTTTAATTTGTTGATCCTGTAACAAGACAACAATCTAAAATGTGAAGGGGGAAAAAAATCAGTTTTTATAAAAATCTAAATCGCAACATCACAGAATCCCTTATGTATCTATATTTAGATCCGCAATGAAAAGTGGTTGACACCCGTCTTACAAATTAATGCTGTGAATAATAGTCCTGGAATTAATGCAGGACAGTTTACGGTTACAGCAGAAATTCTCACAGAAGATTTTAAGGACAGATCCTCCACTCAAGCAGAGCTAAGATTTTTATTTTATTTTATTTATTTTTTTAAGGAAGTTTACATTGTTAGGGTGTTAAACATTCTCGTGTTTTCGTGTTTTTGTGTTTTTGTGTTTTGTACGAGTTTAAAACATGTACGCTAGGGGAAATATAGGGGTATCGATATGAAAAATGTAACTGGTTGTGTGTAAGTTATTGTCATATTTATATCTCCTCTAAAGAAATATTAACTGAGGTGATTTTTGCTTCTCGTTGTTTCTCAGTATTTAATATTATAATGTACATCAAAGAGAGGAAACGTGTAGCAATGTTATCGCTATAAATTAAATTTGGCCTCATTTTGCATCAAGTGTATGCAAACATCTTGCACTCAACCGTGTGAGGCCCAAACACCTCGACTATGAAATGAATGCAGCTGCTGTTGATTTGCTGCTTTTTGCTTTCAAGGTCATGGTTCAGGTAAAGAATAATAAAAATTACACGCATTTTCCACTGGCCTCAAATATAATCAGCCATTTTAATGTCCGGGTTTTGCTGCGTTAGACCTGTAACCCAAGTGCAAAGGTGATGCAGCTCTCATGTAATGGAATATATTGATTGCATGTTAATGTTGTGCAAACTGCAATGCTGAACTTCACACATTTCTTTTAAACCACATGGAGTTGTTAGATAACCTCAAACTGGCTTGTGGTTTCTGACACTTCGAAAAAGGGAACAACGTTGTAGTGGTTGGCAGTACGATCTAAGAAACATGCAGTATAAGTTTATATAATTCAAACCTCTTAGTTTTAAATTAACACAAATTCTGTCTAACAGTCTGATTTCGGTCTGTTTTTGTTTTTTTTGTGGTGCAGGTGTGCGGCGTTTCACTATAAATGTGGCCTTTTTTCGTTTGTTTTTTTAAACTAATTATTTTTTACGTTGGGTTTAGATTTATATCATTAATTACCACAGGGACAAAGCAGAAAGGGCTATTTTTCTCTTTAATTATAAAGTTGCGCAGTCCAGTAAGAGTAGCACAGAGGCGATGGATATGTTAAATAAAAAATGTTTTTACTATTAGTATTAGTCTGTACTGTTATAAGTATGATAGAACAGTAAAATTGTAAGTTAATAAAACGTTAACAGTTATTCCCAGTAGCAACTCTCAAAAATGTAGCAGATGAAAATGTCAAAATTATTGCAAATCTTATACAAGTCGTTACATTTTTATTTCACGTTTTATTTTAGGTAATGGAGTGTGAAAGAAGCAAGAATGCTGTATAACTGTCCCGTACTAGGCTTATAAATCTTTAAAATAAAACCATTAAATAACTTTACATAAAATCTGCCATAGACATGTAGTTTAAACCTTTGACCTCAGTCATGTATCGTGACCCTAAAATAAACCAGATTAAAGCCAGAATCCATACATTGAACAGTGCAGGTGTGAAAACGGTGCCTTTTGTAAAATGTACGCATGTCTTTCCAGGTGTTCTGGGTTCTCCTTCTCAGGAAGATCTAAACTGTATAATCAACATGAAAGCCAGGAACTACTTGCAGTCTCTTCCACAGAAGCCCAAAATTCCCTGGAGCAAGCTCTTCCCCAAGGCGGATAGCAAAGGTACACGCGCGTATATGTTTTGTACAGGTATATCAAATGTTATGAGCTGCCTTTCATTTCTTTTGAAATGAATTGATGTAGATTACATTAAAGAAATAGGAGTATTTATTGGTTTCTTTATTTTTACTGTGCAAGGTTCCTGAAAAAAGATATGATTTAAATATTGGTTTTTCATGTAACATCCTCAGCAGCAACCTCTTTCCCCCTCTCGTCTGTTCCAACCACTCAACATTCAGCATCACCAGTATACTAATCACCGGTCTGATCATCCATCATTATCCGCACCCGTTTCTCACTGGTTCATGCCTTAAGTTAATTTTCATGATGATTCATTGATTCATAGGTCACTGTGGGGCTTAACAAACAAAAAACATTTCTATGAAACTTCTTAGGTACAGGGACTGGATTGTAGTTGAAAGCCAAGGAAGTCCTTCAGAGAGACTCGAGAGCTATACCTCAAAACTACATTAAGAAGAAAAAAAAAGAGGAAATACAAGATAATCTGGCTTTTCGGAAGCTAAATATTAAGAAACGAGGGGTGGCTCAAGACCTTTGCACAGTATTGTGTTTGTGTATGTTTGTGTGTGTGTGTATACACATACACAGTAGCAGCCAAGTTTGGACACACCTTCTAATTCAATGGTGTTTCCTGATTTTTATTTATTTTTTTTAAAAAAATCATTTAAATTAATTCCTATGTTGTAAAACAACATTGAAGGCGTCCAAAATATGCAATCTCCTCTGAACAGTTGATATTGAGATGTATCTTCTACTTATGATTTGTAAATCTTTCATAACAGCTCTAATCTGAGGTGCTGTTTGTTAATTGGTGAGTTCTGAGGCTGGTGACTCTAAATGAACGTCTCCTCTGCAGCAGAGGTACATTTTGGTCTTGCTTTCCTGAGATGGTGCTTGATGGGTTTTGCAAATGCACTTGATAAAACTGTTCTTGCAAGAACGATTTCAGAATAGTCTTTAAATAACAACTGACCGTTTTTGTTGTTGTTACTTAATTGCGTAATTCCATACGCGCTACTTCCTAATTCATGGTATATCATTAGAATGTTGTGTCCAAACTTTTGACTGGTACCGTAGATAGTGCGTATGTTTTTGCAAGCACAAAAAGTATTGTGTGAGTGTGTGGTGAGCTCATGACTTAAAACTCAAATCATTATTATCCTGCAAAAATATACCAAGAATTATATTTGTTTTGTTTTGTTCTTTTTTTAATAAGCCAGACAACGTATAAGTATGGAATCATTGACAGGGGTGTGTGTGTGTTTCGAACCCTTTTATTCGATATCACATTACCAGTCATTTGGCTGGTGCGTTTGTCTGAACTTGATTTTCTTGCTTGAAAGGTGTGAGTCTGTGCTTTTGCTTTCTGTCGCGATACATAAAGAATGTTTCGAGGTCATTAACATGAAATGCAGCCCGTCGATGTATCACGTATTTCAGTATCAAGCTGGGAGTAACCCTTGGAAGATTTAAAACTGAGACCATGAAAGAAAATACATGGTCCAGCAACAGATGGACTCAAATGATAGATTGGCGGTATTGAGCCCAAAATGCGCCCAGACAACCACACCATTACACCATCTGCACCAGCTTGGTTTGTTAACACGAGGCAGGTTTCTGTCTATGGATTCATGCTGCTGGTGACAAATTCCCTACCATGTGTGCGCCTCAGTGGGAATTTGTTAGAAAGATTTATCAGTCCAGCTCTGTATTTTAAGATGCTTTTCTGCTCACCATAATGGTTCAGAGTGGTTATCTGTGGTACTGCAGCCCTGTTAGCTCGAACCAGGCTAGACATTCTCCATTGACTTTTCATCTCAACAAGGCATTTCTGTTCACAGAACTGCAGGTTTTTTTTCCCTTTATTGCATCATTTTGAGTAAGCACAGATATCAGGAGATCAGCAGTTACAGAAATGTTTAAACAGGTCATCATGCTATGGGGAAAAAACACTGATCTCTCTCTTTTTTTGTTTTTTGTTTCCCCCCATTCTGCTGGCTGATATGGCCCATACCCACATGACTATATGCATCGCACTGCTGCCACACTATTGGCTGAGTAGATGCTGGTGTTCGTAAATGAAGTGTCCAATGTGTATACAGTACTGTGCAAAAGTCTTAGGCACCATATTATATGCTGCACCACCTTTGTTATACATGTTTATCATGTCTGAATAATTCTGTACAAAGTCATTCAGTATTTCCATGTATAACTTTATGAATATATGCTTGGCTGTAAAGAAAAAAATATATAGTACAAGACCAGTTTTCAGATGCAAACGGAAAACCTAATGTACGCTCCTTAACAAAGTTACCCGAAGCAAGCTCAGTAAAACCTACCAACTGTTTTCTTATGAAACTGCACAAATCTGTGTCTAAACCTCCAGATTTTAAGCAGTGAGTTTTCACTACAAATATTGACTTTTTATTACGCTTTATTGCTCTTTATAGAAGTTTCTTTCATGCAGAAATGTTTTCAAAAGCATCTTTTGCTTACGTAAAACAGCTGTTAGGTTTTACTGAGCATGCTGGAGTTCTTCTGGTAACTTTATCACACTCCTTTCTATTTTTATTTCTATATATTTTTTTCTTTACAGCCATGCATATATTCATAAAGTTATATATGGAAATACTGAATGATTGTGTGCATAATTATGCACACATGATGAGCATATAGAACAAAATTGGCAATTTTGGCAAAATATATAATTGGTACAGCATATAATATGGTGCCTAAGACTTTTGCACAGTACTGTATGTTCCGCTTTGATCATAGCATGTCTGTGAATTTATTAAGAAGAAGAACAATCATAGGAACCTGACTTGTTTCCCTTTTTAAAAAAAAAAAAAGAAATTTTACCACCAGGATTCTGTTGCAGGAGTCTCAACGTGTACAAACAGGCTTTCCGTAATGGATGGCATGCAGTTGTGATGGTAGTATCATGGCAACGTTCTACATAGTGGCTTTTATTTTTCAGTCCCAGTGAATCACGGTTTTGTCTTTAAGAGGGCTTACGGGCTGACTAACGTTACAATTACATCAGCACGGTTCAGCTGTGCTTATGCTAACGTTTAATAGATCTTTAGCGTTTCCAGGTAGAGCAGTACTGAAAGCTCGATCCCTGTCTTTCTTTACAAGTGGCTGTGGACACTTCAGATATCTGTGCAGCGCGTGTGCGTTGGGAATGCATATATATTTATATAATAAAATTTTCTTTCATCACGTGTGTAATGTGTACCCTTTCGAGAGTAATTAAGACTACCAGTGTAGGTCTTGGAGTGGTCTTGTTCTTTATCTGGTTGTCGTGTGTGTGTGTGTGTGTGTGTGTGTGTGTGTGTGTGTGTGTGTGTGTGTGTGTGTGTGTGTGTGTGTGTGTGTGGGCGTGCGTAGGAGTATGAGCTAGATGTGGCTGCATGCAAATGGTGAATATAGTGTGCACATGTAGAAGCACCTCACATTGCATAAGGTTTTAATGTTACTTCATGTTATGCATCACGGTTATTTATATTCCTATTTGAACTGCGAGTTTAACCAAGCATTTGCAAATATTAATATTTACTTTATTTGTCATGTATAATAACAATTCACGTAATAGTGGTGAGGTTCCGACGATCACTCTGAGCTTAGAAAGTCTCTCGGATACTGGCAGTCAATCAAAGCAGGTCTGTAGGACAAGACAGTTGTGGTTTAAGTGGGACAAAACCAGTCATCATAAGGAGGATATTAAATTTAAATTGTTGGTGTGTGTGTGGAAATTTTAATGCGTGTTTTTGATTTGTATAATAAATTCCTCTTATACAGTAAAAAGGACATTGAGGCTTCTTCCTAAAATATTATCACGATGTTTGTTTCCTTCACCAAATAATACAAAATGTGTGTTGTTTTGGAACATCAACGCTGAGGTTGTATTACAAAACAAATCATCGTTTTTTTTTTTTTCCCCCTGTCTTTGTCTGTTTAGCTTTGGATTTGTTGGACCGCATGTTGACCTTTAACCCCATCAAGCGTATAACGGTGGAAGAAGCACTTGGGCACCCTTACCTGGAGCAGTACTACGACCCCACCGACGAGGTACTCCGAAACGCTTCCCTGCCTTTTACTCTGTAACCTTGTTACTGATCGCTTGAGCATAAAAGCTGCGTTTGTGCTGTGAAAGCTGTGAGGCAACTGCTGTCCTTCATCCCACACTCAAGCTGCAGTAAAAATGAATTAGGAATGGATCCCATTGTCTTAAAGGCGTCCTTTTATAACGTCTAGAGCCCTCTGCTGTCTAAAAGGATGAATTGCACAATTGGGGAATGTGTGCGTGGGGTGTGGCGGCGGGGGGAGCAGTGTTTGAAGGCGGAGCTAATTTAGGAACTCCTCCAGGAACAATACATTAATTTTGAAACAAGGTCAGAGATATTGTGTGGCAGGAATGAGAATATGTTTCTGTCAAAATCTTTAGAGGGAAAAAGTTGCCTGGAAACGATTTTGTAAAAGCTGGCCCTTTAAGGTTAATTAGCGAATAATTAACATCGTCGGCAATAAGTGACGGCGGAGAGCATAGATTCGGTGATGTATCGCCACACTGATTGACTTAAATTTCTTTTAAACTTGATTTTAAAAAATAGGTCTTGCATTTGAGAAGGTGAAACGTTGCCATTTCTCTATAATCCTACATGTGGCACTCTAACCTATTCACGCATTAACAGACAGCACAGTATCCTTAGCAAAAGTTATTTGCTCAGCTTGTTTACAAAATTTGCAACGATAATAATTGAATCTGAATATTTATAAAATGGTGACATTAAGAGAATCGCAATACAGATCGAATCAGCGCCTAGGTATCGTGATTATATCGTATCGATTAGCTCCTGGTGATTAGAGTAGGAAGACAGAACGTTTGAATAAAGTATGTGGGGAATTTTTACATATTTTTGTTTGTGTGTGTGTGTAGCCGGTGGCTGAGGAACCTTTCACTTTCAACATGGAACTAGATGACCTTCCTAAAGAGAAGCTAAAGGAACTCATCTATGAGGAGACAGCACGATTCCAGGCCAACTACCAAGGCTCCTGAGGGAATCAAGGTAACTCTGACACAAAAATAAGTAAATAAATCAGGAAATTGTTGAGCTAGCAGTCACTAGTGTGAATTGAAACATCTGATTCAAAGTAGGGCTAGTCAGTCAGATGATCTAGTAATCTGGATCTGATAATTGACAGTAGGAGGTGTTTTTTGTTATTTAAATAAGCCAGGTTCTGTGTCACAACATATATTTGCTGGTGAATGAGGGGGAAAGCGGGTGGGCATACAAAGCTGAGTTTAGGTTAACGCTGTGGATACACTACACAGCCTTAGTCAGGATCTTGTATAGGGTTATAATCGTGCCGTGTCTGTCTTAGTCTGACAGTTGGCACGGAAATCTGTAAGGGGTACAGCCTCGAATCGACATGTGTGGGAGGAGAACAAACTGAGAACAGACGTATCAAACACACATAGTACACAGTGGGCAGCGACCCGGACGGAGAATGCACAACGAACAGAGAGGAGGCAGGATCATTCACTCCCTGACTCTTTAGCCTTTGTTTATTTGTTCAGTCATTTATTCATTATTTATTCCTCATTTGAAGACAAATCCTGTGCATGTCTCTGCTTGTGTGAGCATGCGCATGGTGAAACATAAGTCCACCATGGAAGTAAAGTAAATTCGCGCCATGTGCACAGAAATGTGCCGTTTTCTTTCTGAGCGCTGATTCGCATCATAAAACTTCTGCTGCCTGACTTGCGTTCATGTTTGTTCTTCTTTTTGAAAGTTTACTCTTGCTCCCGAGAGGTCTCGTTTGTTCAGTTGGCCTCAGTTGGAGTGACATGTCGTGTAGTGTATCATGATTCCTCATCTGGCACACTCGTTAAACATACTGTATGATTTTTTTTCCTATTGTCGAAGCGTCACAAGTTGCACCTATAATATTGCAATCTGCAAGAAAACATTCATCTATGGCAACGTGACCCTGCTGTCGTTCTCGTTAGAGAAATGCGCATTGTCTTAAATTATTTTCTTAGGGTAGTGTACTGTATGTAACATGTCAAGCTAGCTAGCCCAGGAACAGATGCCGTGCAGCTGTTCTGTGAGAGAACTTGAAGCTTTAGAGACAGTGAGGTTTTTATAGTCTCAGTAGTGTTTAAAATTTCCTTTATAAATCACTGAACTTTAAATACCGCTTCTTATGTTTTCTAAATAATCAACGTCCGGTTTATTCCACTGTTATGGCATTGAACTCTTTCTGGTTTTCTGCCACGGTCGCTTGCGGTGGTCCAAAATTCCATCACAGCTCAGTTGGATAATTAAATGAAAATTACCCTTCCAGCTTCCGTTGTTCCAAGTTGACTCAAATGCAGAATAAAAGTCATGATTTTAATCTCTTATTAATTTCTTATAAAGTCACAAAACAAAGTGTAAAGCTAAATACGAAACTGTGATTCTGTGTACAAGTTTTAACAATTTTTTTTTCCCCTTCCTATTTAGCACCCAAGGAGACAAGGAGAGCACCCAATCCACGCTAAGGCTAAGAACAAGATAACTCCAAACAAGCTACAAAAGATGTACACACATGATATTTAAAAAAAAAAAACAAAGGAAAAAAAAAAAGTACATGGAAAACTTGAGCGTTTTTCTTTTCTTTCTCTCTCGCCTGGAGGCTCTGTTTGGGTTTCTACCCTGCTATGTTAACACCATCGATCGGGGGCAGCTGTGTCCACCTTGTCGCTCCATGCTGCGCACAGCCCCTACTCTTTTACTCTTTCTGCTTGTCTTCTGCTCAGACTGTTGGTTCCCCCCCCTCATCCTCACACACTCTCACTCTCTCATCTTGTCACATTGTCACATTTGGCCTGCTATCAGTCTGTTGTTTATGCCATTAAACAGCGAAAGAGCAGAGAGGGAGCGAACGAGCGAGCATATCGTTACTGTGGGCTCCGGCTGGGTGTGTACATGTATGTATATGCACACCCCCCCCCCCCCCCAAATACTATCTGTATGAGTATTGTCTGTGCAAGATCCATTTGTACACTGTAATTTGAATGTTATGATCCTTTAAGAAATGTGTTTTGTATGTGGAGAGTTTATATTTGAGTATTTGTTAGACTTTTTTTTTTTTTTTTTTTTTTTAAGGAAAAAAAAAAAAAAACGTGTGAGAAGCCAGGTTGGTTTTTCTTGTGCGCTTTTGTGCTCCAGATTGTAAAAGCCAATGCTGGTGATTCTGGGGGGGAAAAAAAGGAAGATATACAGGATGAAGATGTATAGAACTGAATCTTGCTTTATTTACTGTACCATATCTGATTCCATTGGTGTGTTTTGTATTTTATTTTATTTTTTTCCCCTTCTCAAACGCTCTCGCCAGTGTCCTTGGAAAATGAAGCCATCAGTATCATAAAACTCAAATATCATCCCCACATCCTTTTCTTCACATTGTATGTTCATTTCCTCGATGTTCCTTACTGTGTAGGTCATCGCCCATTTGTTCACTCGTTTTTGATTGTGTTGCTCTTAATAAGGATGAGTATATACAGTATATATATTTTTTATTTCAGGTTTTAACCGCCGATCCGTTGACGCCGCTTTCCTCCAGCATTCCTTCGCGTTCTTTCTCCTCACACGTTGCCAGTTGAGGAGGCATAGCCAAGCCGAGCGCTTTCAGAGCCATAGCACACACTCCTTCCCCCCTGGTGATGTCACAATTTCTTCTTCTTCTTCAAAAAAAAAAAAAAAAGGGCTTTTTTCCACGGGGCTTGCTGACCTCAACGCCTCTCTCTCTCTCCCCCCCTCTCTCTTTCTCTCGCCTGTGATCGGCTGACCTTGTGATAATGTAGTCTGTGACTGGCTGACTTTGCATGCACCAAATCACAGGTAGTATTTCCTATTCTCCTGCTCGTTCGAAGAAGTGTTATTGCCTCGTTTGTTTCCTGCAACCGATTAAACGCCTGTATAAACAAAAACGCAGATGTATGCTTTTTGTATAGTCGCTGATGAGGAAAGCTAGCTCTAGATGAGGGGAGTGGAGAAATCTTTCTAAAAAATAAATAAATAAACGGTCTTGATTTCTGCACCGATGCTATAATAATGTTGTTGATTATACCTGTGTGGGGGAAACAGAAGTGCACCCTACAGCATGTTTCATACATCGGTTGAATTACGTTTTTTCAATCTGTGCACCTGCACTTTTGTCTCACGACCAAACACTTCATTTTATTTCCTGTCTTCTCTTTATGGAAACTTTTTTGCTCGACGGAGACATGACAGAACTCTTGTAGTACTTGGTCTATTTTATTTTATTTTTTTTCCTCCTCTGCTTTTTTTCCTCTTGCTTTGCTGGTGCATTGTGGGACAGGAAGGCACAGATGGTTGGGCTGCCTCCCCATGTCCGTGTCCGCATGTCTGTCTGTTTCAGCTATGAGCTGCTTTTTCCTCCGCGTCCTCTCGCTGCGTGGGACTCCGTGCCGTTCGTCGAGCCGAGGGGAACAAATCATTACCAAGGAAAACTTGTTATGCCGCGTTGTTGTTGATGTATTGCTTATTTACAAACGGGACCATAGGGACTGAACAATCACACAGCACACAACTTACAGATATCCATCACTCACACAAAGCAGTATATGATTCGAGAACTACAAATGAGGCAGATTTACTAATGTCCTTTTAATGGCTGTTCTTATAATTATTGCTGTTATATCGACGAGTCGTTTTTTTTTAAAGAACTGAAAAAGGGATGTAAAACTTTTTTTTTCTTTTTCGTTTCTCTTTGTGTGTGTGTGTGAATTAATTGGGTGTGTCATCACTCTGTCAAAAATCTATCCCCCCCCCCCCCCCTGAATCTTTTAAGGATTTATTTTAAAAAGATGATTTAAAGCTATGAGTAGATTGAACCATGGATGGTTTTAGTGTATGTACATGCTTATGGGTATTATGAATTAAACAGTTAACAAAGAAACAGACTTATATACATATATTAAATAAAATTCCTGATACTGTAATTTTGGTGTGTTGCATTTTTTTTTCCCCTTCTTTAGATGTTATATTAATGTTGCAGAAGACATCAGTGTCTAATCAATGTTTTAATTTTCATATCATTTTTCAGTAGATTTTGAATGCTTTTGAGGATATTAAAGTGTTTTAATGTTGTATATTCTTAATGTAATGCTAAGAATTATCCATGTATTAAACAATTCAGCCAGAGTTGAACTTTTTTTTTTTCCCCCCCTGAAGTTGATTTAATGGAAATTGAAATAGAATTTGCAAGACTTTGACAAGAGCCAATTGTGGTAGACAAATGGGTCAGAGCAGCTTCAAAACTCTACATCTTGAGAGAAGTTCCTGGTCTGTAGTCATCAGGACCTACCAAAAGACGTCCAAGGAAGGAAAACCATAACATCTTAGGTTGACATTTTATTCCGATAGGAAGGCGTCAGAACACAACACAGTTTGTTGCATAAGGTACTGTGTAGCCACATACTGGTCAGAGTGCCCATGCTAACCCATGTCCACCTACAATGAGCAGGTAGACTTCTTCTTTCAGCTGTTGCCACAGCAAATCATCTGCCTCCATCTAACCCTATCCTCTGCATCCTCTTCTCTCACACCAACTAACTTCATGTCCT
>JAQQZT010000008.1:6267213-6287070 GCA_030068275.1 Clarias platycephalus
TTGTGAAGCTGCTTTGAGACAATGACGATTGTTAAAAGCGCTATATAAATAAAATTGAATTGAATTGAATTGAATGAATGAATGAACAAAATCTTTGATAATATGTTAGTAAAATCGAAAAATATTCAATAGGCATGAAAAAATGCTGATTTCCAGAATTGAACCATACAGTGAGTGATGCCTATTGGCTTTTTCCAGGTCTCTATTCATATTTTCTGGCCACATTTTAAGTCACGTTCAGTTCTTGATTATTGAGGTAATAAGGTCCCTGAGATGATACCAAAAATAAAGGTTTAAAATAAATTTGATTGCTTGGTGAGTTTGATCGACTGCACCAAGTTTTAGCCTTTGAGATTTGTCTTGTTTTTACTCATGTGCTTGGCATGCCCCAACAGCTGCTGATACCTGTCCTGGGGAACAGATTTACAAAGTCAAACAAATCTTAAAGACTATGCTTAGATTGAGCCCTGAAATGCAAAGCTTCACAATCAATAACTCATTCATTAATGACAGAATGAACCTCGTCAATTATCATGGTAGTGCTTTAAACATTTCTATTCAGTGGTGATTCAGCAGTGCTTTGACTTGATGAAGTAATCTGTTCATTATGTTCTTTTTTACCGCTTATGCCTTCCTGTTGTTCTTGAGTAGTTTATCAAGTTCAACAACTTTTCAGCTTTCAGGGCATCAATGCATGTTTTGGCGAAGCAGTTTGTACAAGGGTTTTACAGTGTTTTTTTTTTCCTTTTTTTTTCCATTGTAAATACTGAAGACACATTTTCAAAACTCAACATAGTTCTTGCTACCAAAGTACAGTTTGGCACAGCAGCTCATTTTGCCTCCAAAAGAAACTTCAGCAATCAGAATACTAGAAGTTATGGTTATATTGCTAAGTATATCACATAGATAGAGAAAGCATGTTTACCATTACAAGAAGAATATCTTTTTGCTTTGTTTTTTATTGTTGGTTTTGTTGCAAATATTAATACAAGAGTAAATATTCCTCCATTGCACTGAATGTAATGTATGTCAAAGAAATCATTCACTAATTCAGCCAAAGTCTTGATTGTTCTTTTATTCATTCATATTAATTGCATATAGCGCTGAATTTACAAAGAAAGCAACCAAATGAAATACATAATTTTAAAAATACAGTTATGTGCAAAAATTTTGAGTCACCACTAAGTTCTTCATATTTTGATTCCAAAGAGCTAAGATTTTCTTACTTTTTTAATGTAGTCTTGAGGAATAATTCTGCAGGTTTCCTGAAGGACTTTTTTGGCTCTTATTTTCAGTCCAGTACCTGTACCTGAGCAGATTTAGAGGAATGTTTTTCCACCACACAGTGACCTATGAATCATTCAAGCGCATAAAAAAGCATCTAACCTAAGGCATGAATAAGTCAGATTAGTATACTGGTGGTTGGAACACATGAGAACGGAAATTTGGTTGCTGCTGAGGTTGTTACATAATAGACCGATTTTTTTTTTTATCTCCTTGCAGGCCTTTGCAATTTGTTCCCATTTATTCAATTTAATATAAAGAAATTAAGGTTGGCTCAAGACTTTTGCACAGGACTGTATATAATAAAATGATATGCCCTGTATACTGTATATATAAGTATACACTCCTGGATGTGTATAGTCAAGTCAGTCAATCCAGCCCTACGATTGCCAATGATTTTCCTCTATTTCTATTTCACCATCAAATTAGACTTGTAACATTTTGTGTCATCGCACAAACAATCAAAAACATTATAAATCATCTTTTATCTGGCTGCCCTTTTACCTTTGGTGTGCGGGGACAAGGCTTCGATTCCTGCCTCAGATCTATGTGCATGGAGTTTGCATGTTTTCCCCATGGTTGGTGGGTTCCTCTAGGTACTCCGGGTTCCTCCAACAATCCAAAGAAATGAAGATTAGGCTGATTGGCATTTCTAAAAACCCCTTTATATGCGAGTGTGTGTGTGTGTGTGTGTGTGTGTGTGTGTGTGTGTGTGTGTGTGTGTGTGTGTGTGTAGTTGTACCCTGTGATAGACAGGCATAGGGTGTACACCTCCTCATCCCCTATACCCCTCCTATATCCCTGGAATAGGCTCCAGGTTTCCCACAACCCTGTACAGAACAAGCGGTATAGAATATGAGTGAATGAGCGATAAGTAATATCATGGCTGTATTCCAGCCTGCAGGGTTGAGGGTAGTGCCTCTGTTTTTTGTGTGTGGAGTTTAGATGTTCTACACGTGCTTGGTTGGTTGGTTTCCTTCAGTGACTTGGGTTTCCTCCTACATTCTAAAGACTTGGAGTATGGTCTGAACGGGGTTTTAAAATGTGTGATTGTGTGCTTGTGCCTTGTGATGGATTGCCACCCCATCCTTGGTGTACCCCACTCAGTGCCCCAAAGTTCCCAAAGACCCTAAACAGGTGGATGGATGGATGGATGGGTAGAAAATAGTTAGCCATAAGATGATTAATGTGTATTATTTACTAACAAATTATTTAAATTATATTTACAGTTTCTTAATTATACTAAGTTTACGTTGTGAAATATTGTGTCAAATCATTTTAACTGTTTTAGGGGCATGAAATGAATTGGCTCTCTAAAAATGAATCATGTATTATGTATTAACTATAATACATACATATGGTACATACATACATACATACATACATATAAATTTAGTAATAATGATGCTAGTTGTAAGTAATCTAGATCACAGCTGAAAATAAATCAGACTAAAGTAATGGTAGGTGATGTGAAAATTTAAACACAGGAAAAAAACAGGACAGATAAACGATTTATTTTCCATGTTTCTCATTAATATTAACTTTTGTAAAATTGTCTGCTAAGTAATTTTTTTTTTTAATTGCTGTACTGTTATAATTATTTATATTAGTTAATATATTAGTCAAGCATTTTTAATGCTTAAATGCTAGTCAGCTAGCCAACAATAGAATAAACAAGCTATGTAGCAAAACTTAGTTAGCTAGCGGGCTAGCATTAACTTAGCTGCTGAGGTAATTCTGTGTAAATAAAGTTCTCTCTCTCTCTCCCCCCCTCCCTCCGTGTGTGTGTGTGTGTTTTCTGTATATGTTGCCTGTCAGCTTTTCTATACAAATCCACACAACAAAAAACATCTGCTGACAAAAAGTTGTTTTACTTTAGAAATGTTGACTTGCATACCTGTTGTGTGTGTGTTTGCCATTAGTGAGAAACAAATGTGCCCATAAAAATGTTCTGGAAAAGTTGAACATTTTGATGGTGCGTGTTGTGGTCTGGTGCTTTTGTAAATCTTCTTCTTTTGTTTTATGCAAAAATGTTTTTTTTTTTAATATTTGAAAAACTTTTTGAAACCTAGGTTTAAACCCCACCACCACCAAGTTGCCACTGTTGGACCTCTGAGCAACACTTCAAAAGTTTTCTTAACTCTCAATGAAAAAAAAAAAAAAAACCTCTAAGTCGCTCAGGATAAGGGCATCTGCCAAAGGCCAAAAATGTAAATGTAAAATGTGTGTGTGTGTGTGTGTGTGCACAATATAGTTTACATTCTACCTACAACCTTAGTTACATATCCGTTGGGAGACCTTTGGAACCGAATCAACGCCTCAAACAAGAACTCAGTCACACCCTCTATTACAACTTCTCACATGCCAATCTGTATAAGACAAACACTCAGACACCAAACCTGAACAATGACAACATTCTTTCTTTTGCAAACCTGCATGCATGTATATGCACACACACATGCACACGCACACAATCACAGGAAAGGAGGGAAAACTGCTGGCAGTCACTAACTAACCACAGACAATGTTAGCCAGTCACACCTCCACAGAAAGGGCATGACTGGAGAGGTGGGCAATTCTTGCAACACTTTTGCAAGGTTTCATGGTCTATGCAGAAGAAACGACTGCAGTTTTTACCTTTCCTCTGCCTGCTCGGTCTGGTTTGACTAGTTCTAGGCTTAATCACAGTATCACAGCAGGAGGGGTGACAAGAGGGAGGGGAGATATATAGAGGAAAAAGAAGGTGTACAGAAAGCAAGCAAAGAAAAGTCTGTAGGAACCGTCTCTGAACTGTCTTTCTCTCTTCAGCGGACACCCTAAGGATAAATCAGAATCAGGTAATCTGGAAATACCTTCTTAATGTCAAACACAAACCAGCATTGGTTGGCGCTGACTGCTGAATTCTTTTCCTGCAGTGACTTGTTAAGTTCTGGATTCCTTCGGATTGACAGCCTTTAGAAATTATGTCCAGTTTCCTGTATTACCTGCTTCCAGCAGTAGGGGGATACGCCGTAGCATCCATCTACCTGCTGAAGAATCCGCACATCCTGCACAAGAAGAAGCAGACAGCCTTCCATTGCAGGCACATCTCACATAGAGGAGGTAAGGTGTCCATCTCACCTTGCCAGTGCACTGCTGTTTGCAAATCGCTAATCCTCGACCTTGACAACTAGAGCACATTATATTATACCTATTATAAGGAACAAGGTTTGTGACTAAAGTTAATGTTTTACATTATATCCTGGACAAGGTCTGATACAGGTGTGTTTTCTGAAAGTACACATAACAATCCCAAGCTGCAAAAAAAATGGTACTAATTACTTACAATTTTTACATTTGAAACACAAATTTAATACTTTATTGGTAGTTAATTGTTGCTGCTAGTTTTAAGCGTTTCTTTCCGGAAAGAAGCAAAATCATCTGCTAAAAAAAAAACAAGTTTACATTTCAAGTTTTGTGAACTATGTCCAGAAATAAGCATAATAATCTTACTGTAAGCAAAGAACAACAGTGGTTAAATCAGTTTAAGAGATGAATTAATAAAGCTGAACAATATCTTTCACAGGGCTTAAAATTGACTGAAATTTCTCATGAATGAAGGCATAAATACAATTACATTTACAGAAGACTTCAAGCACAGTGCGGTGATGAGACCATTAGCCACAATAAAACATCTGAATGGTGCGAAACCTTTTTTAAAAAAGGCTGTACGTCTGTTAATAACGATGCTGGCTGAGGCTGCTTGACGTCTACTACTGTCATGATCCGAGAAAATCAACGGATAGCGTTTCAGCTCATAACTTGCGGAAGGGAAACAATTGAGGAATAAAGAAAAATAAGGGTATATCGAAAAAATAAATGTAGTTAAGACACACTCTCTTAAGTGTGTTCTGTCATTCTGCACAATCCAAAGGACCATACCCCTTTTTCTGTTTCAAGTCCTTCCTGGTGTTTGTTTGCTCTGTGAATTCTCATGTGGGTTCATTTTCTCTGAAGTTTCACTTGGTTTCACTTTGTTCTCGACTTACTTTGGTTAAACTGACAAATTATGCTAGCATGACGGAATGCAATGGATTTGCTCTGATCAGGGTTCAGTAAACAGACATGCAAAGACCATCTAGCGCTCTGGTTCTTTATCTTAATCCTGATGATCCCATGTGCTGCACAGTCCAGTCTCGTATTCAATTCAGATTAATATGGTGTTATCTGTATGGTGCTTTTGACAACAGACATTAAGAAATGATTGAGCAGCTCTTGTTAGGTTGGTCAGGGGGTGTAGATACCGGAATGTAATCCATGGGAGTGCACTAGTTGAGATGAAAACCACACCTCTATGAAGTATGTACACTCTGTGATCTTGTGAAAAACAGGATACTGCCATCCTGTTTGCATCAGGTTATGACTTACTTTATAACTAGCTGTGAGATTTTCTTATCAGCATAACAGACCGCATGAAAGACTTGATGTACTGTAACAGGTGTACAGTTTATTGAATTACTCTCATGTTCTGGTCATTTTGCAGTTCAATAATTTAATGTAGTGCATGTGTTACTTTGAACAAGATATTATTACCGCCATAGAACCACCTCTGATTGGGTCTTTTTTTTTTATTTTATAGAACTTTATTAATCCCAGAGGGAAATTGCTCAATTTTCACATATCCCAATTAGGAAACTGGGGTCAGAGCGCAGGGTCAGCCAGCTTACAGCGGAGCAGATAGGGTTAAGGGCCTTGCTCAAGGGCTCAACAGTGGCAACTTGGCGATGCTGGGGTTCGAACCCCCGACCTTTTGATCAGTAACCCCGTAACCCACAGCCTTAACCGATTGAGCCACCACTGCCCATGTCTTTTCAGCTGAATCAATACTTTTTCTAAGCACATATGACCATACTCATATGATGTGTTGTATCAGGTCACTTGTAGGCGTACATTTAGATATTGATATCCACGGTATGGTTTATTAATTCTCTAGCCCATGAGTAGTTTCTTTGGTTCTATGGACACCGCATCATCATGTCATAATGTCTGCGGTGCTCTTAGGAACCACTACTATTCAGCTAATCAGTAATGCCTGGTTGATTTTCTTATCCCATGAACCAGTGTGGACGTGTAGAGACAGGTTTACAGAGTAGAGCTAGTACAGACCTTCCAACTCAAAAGCTCTGCATTTTAATATCACTGCTAATTATTGCTCATAAAATACGCCAAGCTGTCTTTCTTTTTTAACCATGTTGAAAATGGCAGATCTGGTGTCCCTGATCTGACCTGACACTCGCTTGAATTATGGGTGGAATTACTGGTGGACCAAAACAGCACTTATTCAGCTATTAAACCAAGCACCAAATATAATAATAATAATAATCCGCACGCATCTCTGCTCATATGAAAGTATGTTGCAAATATTCACACTGTATTAAATGATTTATTTTGGGTGAACCAAGCAAAAATGAGGCTTCGGCTGCAAATAATTTTTAGCTATTTATTTGTAATTTTTACTACGTTACTACGTCTTTTCCACCCATTGTATGTTGCATGTAGCCCTTTATTTATCTCTGACCCAGTGCTTTGTTTCTAGGTTCTGGGGAGAGAATTGAGAGCACCATAGAGGCTTTCACACAGTGAGTGATAACTGATCTCAGATCAGATGCCTAGCTACTTCTTGTCGCGTGACCCTATGATCTATTCTTCGTACACCCCTCATTATAATCATGCTACATCGATCACCTCTGTATTTTTCACTACTGATGTCTCACAAATTCCCTTCTTTCCATCAGTGCAGTGGAGGAGGGGACAGAGATGCTCGAGCTGGACTGTCACCTTACTCGAGATGGTCACGTGATTGTATCGCATGATGACAACCTCCTGCGGCAGACTGGGCAAGACGTCAACATCTCCGATCTAAACCTCGAGGTCAGAGATCAAGAGTTTAAATTATAGTAACTGCTGTTATTCTGTTTAGTGTTTACTCTTGACTAAGTGTGTACTTTGAGTGAATAACCCAGTGCTGAGTATGAGGGGGACATAATATAATCAAGAGAAATGTGATCTTTTTTTTACGTTTTGTAGTGTTACCATGAGGTTTTTGTAATTCCTGAAATGGATTTAATTTGGATGCTCCTGTCTGGATGTGAGGAAAAAAGTGAAGTAATGGTGTGGGTCTGTAAAATAAAAGGAGTATTTAGTTGCAAACCATGCATTTAGTAGAATAAATTTTTTTGGTAATTACAGTACCTTGCAAAAGTATTCATACCCCTGGAACTTTTTCACATTTTTTCACGTTACAATCACGAACGTGAATGTATTTTATTTAGATTTTATGTGATAGACCAACACAAAGGGACACATAATTGTGAAGTGAAATGGTTTTCAATTTTAAAAAATTTTTTTTTTTTTACAAATAATATGTTTTAGTTGAAACTTGACAAATTTTGGAAAAGTTCAAATGGTATAAATACTTTTGCAAGGCAATGTAGATTATTTTTTATACACTCTGAAAAATAAGATTGCTTTCACACTAAAGCTTCAGATGCAGATCCAAGTACACTTCACCCAAAAGTCCAGTATGTTTGTGTAATGTGAACACTCTGCATTGTGAACCACCATCTATATCTGATCACAGAAGTGGACTGCAGAAGTTTAGAATCCATTACTAATGAAAGAAGAGGAGGAGGATTGGTCAATCGTACCCATGCACAGTACAAGCAATCATGCCTACTGTGAAAACACTCAATCTGGCTACTTTAACATTTTGACAGCAAATGTGATAAATCCATTCTTGATTTTTGCAAACTGATAGAGAATATTTTGTGTGTGTTTTCAAGCACACACACTCACGTAACTACTCATACACTATATTGGCAATTTGCCAATGCTGAACAACCTACAAGCCACATCTTTGAATGATGGGAAGAAACTGGAGTTCCTGGAGGAACCTCATCAAACATCAGGAGAACCTTTAAACACCAAGTACACAGGTCCAGAGGTGAAATTTATAGAGGTGCAGTGTTTAACTTTTAAGTTCTAGTGCTGTATTCCAAAACAGTCGATCACAATAATAGTAAAAAACACTAGTAATAATGTGAATACGAAAAAGGACAAAAAGACATGCGATCTTTTGCTTTCTGTTTCTGTAAAGACCCATGCCCACGTAGCACATTATGGGTAGAAGACATTTTTATTATCAAAATACGATCAAACTTTTCATGATGGGTAATCTCTTTTTTTATTTTCTTCAGGAGCTTCCACTCTATAAGGAACAACTTGAAGTTACATTTTACGCAGGTGCGTTTGCCAGCACACACAAACACACGAGCACACACAAACACCCACAGTTTGCTGTAACTGTAAATCATTTCTAACACACACTGCAGGTCACTACAGCACTGGCTCAGACAGAAAGTTTGCCCTGTTAGAAGACGTCTTCAGCAAGTTTCCTAGGATCCCTGTGAACATTGAGGTGAAAGAGACCAACATGGAGCTGATCAATAAGGTGAAAGGATTTCAGTTAACGTAGATGTTTTGCCCATGTTATCTAGTTTGCTGTCAAACTCTACATTTGTACTTTCTGTTTCCTATTTGCAGGCCACACAACATCTCACTCTCCTTCTTTTGTGTTCTTTCAGGTGTCTGCTCTTGTGAAGAAGTACAAACGAGAGGACATCACTGTTTGGGCATCTGTGGAGTCTTCTATCATGAAAGAATGCCGTAAAGTGGTGTGTGCACATTCATGCTTCTGTCACACAATGTCCAACGAATCAGGACAAGGGGGAATCTCTACTTTAATCTCATAACACTAGGCATAACATAACTGCGGAAACGCTTAAGTGAATGGCTGTGAATATGGGTTTTGGCAGGCAGCTGCTCTCCTCTCAGTACTGCGGATTGTATCAACCTACTTTCACCTGCTGTGACTGTAATTAGTGTAATTAACGGTTACTGGAATATCTGGGATGACATTATTTATTGTATCTGTCGGTCTGTCTGTCTGTATCTATTTAGAAATAAACCTTTTAGTACTGTAATTAAATCATCAAGCCTACGTGGTGTATTTGATAAAATTGTTCAATACTTCCAGCCTAAACAAACTCATCACAGAGAATCAATATTTAGAATTGACACATTGGTTAATAGATTTCTGACCTTTTTGTACCCCCTCTGTCTCATTCTCTCCTTTTCTATGTTGGCTAGAATTCCACTATGCCTTACATGTTCACGGAAATGCGTGGCCTACAGCTGCTTCTGCTTTACTACACAGGACTTCTGCCCTTCATTACCTTGGGAGAAAGCTTCCTGCAGTACTACCTTCCCCAAGTCTTCAACAGGTTTGATTTCTCACAATCATCTTACTTCTTTTGTATGTCCAACCACGGCATGCATTACAATATTTGAACAACCCAGAAGGCTTTAATCATTTATCAATGTTCAATCAATTTGAATTTTTTTTAGGACTTATATCCCAGAGCCTGGCATTCTCAGGAACAGTTTGGTCATCTCACTAATTCAAATGTATGTAAAACTTTAACCGTCAAATTCATGTAAGATTTTTACTCCTGAATAATTGTTTGCTTCATTTGTGTTATAGGCTGACTTTGAGGAAAGGTTTGTTTCAGCATCTGAAAGACAGAGGGATTCAGGTAGAAATTCATCCAATTTTCATCCAACAAAGAAAAATTTTAAAACCAGGATACATGCCAGAACACATAAACATGCCAGAGTTATGTTTCATCAATTTTATTTCTGCCTCTCTTTTTCACTTTATTTTTATGTGCTATTCAGATCCATCTGTTTGTTTGTAATGAAGAACAGGACATCAAGGCTGCGTTTGCAGCAGGAGCAACCGGAGTCATGACTGATTATCCTACAGTCTTATCAAACTACCTTAGGATGCACCCACAGGCCAGATGAATTAAGTTGAACACTGAGTAAATGAATGAATGAATAAATAAATAAATAAATAAATAAATAAATACTACATAGCAGTGAGGATTAACAATAATGCCTGTAAAGTCTGGCTCTGTATGCAAAAGTTAAATAACAGTGAATGCTCACATTGATTCAGTCTGACTTTGTGCCACTTGTGGATTGGCCAAATACAACAATATTAAACATTTATTCATGTATCAGAACTGCCGTTGTTATGATGATGAAGATGATTTCCTCTTTTGCAAGACAATTATAACAGACTACTGCCTTCAGAAGAAACAACTTGAGTGGTGTTATGTCTGGTTCTATTCAACTTCTATTATTAATTTCGAAGCCATCTTGGGTCTAAAAACAAGAAAGAAAAATCTCAAATTTCAAATAAGGAAAAACATGACAATGGATCCAGAATTCTGTGTAACGTTAGAACTACAATATTGATCTTAATGACTTAAGTTATATTATACATCAACTGACCTCCCTGTTTCTGAATTGTACTGAAATTATAAACGTTTCGGTTTTGCTCCAGATTCAAGATTTCATCATCTTTGTGAGAACATGAGGTTCCAGGGAATACCAGTGGCCAAAGTAATATAACAAATAATGAGACTTAAGAACATTTTGTAATTCCTGGATTTCACAATTTTCTCAGAAATTCATAGTTCAAGTTAGTGCCACAGTCCAAAACAAGAGAGCACATTTCTTATAAACTCAGCATACTGTTGTGTGAAGAGCCAATTATGTCATACCTTTACAAGAATAAAACACAGGACTTCATTTCTTTTCATAATATGATAATCATATAATAGTATACATATATAATAACATATATAATATACATACTGTATATAGTATAAACATATAACATTACATCTGAAGCATTTTATTCTGATTTATCTTATACTGATACATTCATTGACAACTCAGCTGTTTAGTCCCAGTGAGTTCTTGTCACATTGTGCATTTGGAAATCTTCTTACTTTCACTATTAAAAATAGCTGTGATTTCTACTGTATTTTTTCCCATGCATCTTTACTAAGCGTTTAAGTGATCTACATTCAATGATTTTTTTTATTTATTGTTTTATTGAGAGAGAGATTGCTCTTATATACTGTATTGTGTTTGTGTCCGGGCGTGTGCATTTATGGCCCAAGCACTATGACATCATAGTGTATAAAGAGCCTTCTTGTTCTTCTTAGGATTATTATTTCTTTTTTTTATCATCTGGGGCTTTTTGAGAGTTTTAATAGACTCATCATGAAAAGTCATGAAATCAAGTCAAGTCATGAAAAACAGCAGGTTAGAATCTGCTGCCATTAGGATGCCTGATTGGCTGGGCCTTGGGCACGGCATAAGGCCTACATACTGTAGGAGATTTTGCTGCATAGCTCATGCACACTTGCACATGTACATGTAAAACCTGGTAAACATTGAGATAATTTGATACACTCCTCCTAGGGGATTTATATGATCGCATGAACGCCTGTGCGACGCTCAGAAGACGAGTTACTGTTATGCCACATTATGACACGTTTCCCCTTTAGATGCATGTGCCCACTGCTTTTCTGGTGCTTTGCAATCATGTTTGTTTGTTTGTTTATTGTAACGGTATATATAATGATATAACCTTCCCAGCAAACTAATGCTGAACTTCCTCAACAACAACAAAAAAAGAGCACCCTGAGACAAAAGCCACCCCACCAAAGGCACCCTGGGTTAATGCGTAAGAGTGGAGGGGGCAACAACATTCCAGCATTGTCTGATTATCTTTACACAACAGCACAGCCACATGCGTTTCCTTGTTTGCAAAACGCGTTTACTGCAAACTTTGAAACGGGGTCATGTTTTGACTTCAACACAGGGTTGCCAGATTTCAGCAAAAACTAAGACCAAGTCAAGGTAAGCAGGCGTTTGTTGTCATTTCAACCATATACAGTTCAGTATACAGTGAAACGAAACAAAGTGGGCAAAGTGTTGCTACTTACAACATAAATTTGCAACATAAATTAACAAAACTACCTAAGACACCTAATTAGCTAACTAGCTAATTAAGACAACAAATTAACACCACAAATTAACATAATCAACAACTCAAAATCCAAACAAAAAAACATCTTATTTAACCAAAAGTAATCATATGACATTTTTCTTTTTTTTTCTAAACAAAATATATACATATAAATCGAATATAATCTAAATGTGACACAGTCACTGTATATTATATCGCTCACTCTGGCAACCCTGCTCCACGGCCCCGCAGACGCAACGCTGCATTTGATTGGCTAATCTGGTTCCCTGACTTGCTATTCCAATTCTGATTGGTCAAGGGGGAAGCCCTTTGACGCCACATGATCTGGTGAAATTATTTAAGGCGGCGCGGTAAATAAACAACAACAGCAAATATTTTGGTTGCGTCGCTGCGCGTTAATCATAGATCATTATTTTTTTGGTGGATTAAACGGTGTTTGGTATTTGATTGGTTTAGAATCGGTGTTTAAAGGCGGTTTGGGGCCGGACAGTGAGTAGTGGCGCACGTTTGTTTGTTTTTTGTTGTTGTTTTTTTTTGTTTTGGGGAAAAGCAGAGTGACATTCAGCTTTTCATAACAACATTCACCTCTGATGTCTATCAGTTTATTTTTTTAATATAAATTATAGGACGCCGTCGTGAATTAAATATCTAGGTGAGTCCTAGTTTAATGTTTAACATGCCCTAGTTGGAGCCTCGTGCACCTTCTGTTTATTTATTTTATTATTTATTTTTGTTTATGATGTTTTCGTAATGCACGACTATTTATTGACCTGCATGATAGTATAATATTTCTATACATTATAATAAACGTTCAGCACGGAGATCTGCTGTGTTTCTGTCAGTAGTAGGTTTACATTGCAGTCTGTCTGTTTGTTTGTTGTTAGCTGCAGTGTTCAGGCCTGTCGTGTTGCGCAGTTTTCCAGCATGATATATTTAATAAAAAATCATTTTGCATACAATAACATATAATTTTAATCATGACAACATGGTAGCATAATGCTTAGCACGGATACATTGAAATATTGAAGGCTACCAGGCCAAGTAGGTCAGACAGACTGTGTGTGTGTGTGTGTGTGTGTTATGCAGTATTATTAAACCCGGAAGTTCAGCTCGAATGATTTCTCACACTCCTGATTAAGAAATAAAAGCAACAACACAACAACCGAGGTTTCAGCCATAACATGTTTGACCTTTAGTGTCCTGTAGCCTGGACATTATTACACTGTAGATTAGGTGGTGATAAATCGGATCACTTTGGCTTATACACAGTTCATTTTCTCACACATTTGTTCCCCATTTCCTTAATTTTCTATTGATTCTGTAAAGCTACTTTGCCAGAATAACCATTGTTAAAATGCTACATAAGTAAAATGTTATTAAATCATCTGAGACGATATTCTCACCATACCTCAGTGCCGAATCCACCTGTATTGTGATTATCAGTATCACAATTTTCTACATATTCAGATTACATAATTGTTTTTCGATTTAGTTACATTTTTAAACAAATTTGCCAAATAATTTAAGGTAGCACGGTGGCTTAGTGGTTCTCTGTCGCCTTGCGAGTCCAGGGTCGGGGTTCGATTCCTGCCGCAGTGTTTGCATGTTCTCCCTATGCTTGGTGGGTTTCCTCCAGGTTCTCCCACAGTCCAAAGACATGCTGATTAAGCTACACTAATTAAGCAAATTCTTTCTTCACATATGCCAGCATAGAGCGCAGTATCCGCCATGATACAGTGCTGCTGGAGCCGATCGGGTTAAGTGCCTTGCTCAAGGGCCCAACGATGGTAACCTGGTGGAGCTGGGATCTGAACCGCCAACCTTCATGAACCCTGTGCCTTAACCCACTGAACTACAACTGCCCCATTGGTATTCCCAAATTGCCAGTAATATGTGACAATCAGGTATCGAGTTGGCAACCCGACCTCTTAAATAAATAAGAAAAAAAATAAACTGCCAATTTATGATGAATACATCGCCAAGGTGGGGAGTATCCGTTGCCCGATGTGTCGAATACCAAAAACCCACAGGGGATACTGTGCTGCGTCAACAGTTTAGAGCAGTCCATAGGAATGGTTACATTTTACCACTGCAAATGCTGGCATTTACATTTATGGCATTTGGCAGACCTTTATCCAGAGTGATTTCCATTTTCTCATTTGATGTCTGAGCAGTTGAGGGTTAAGGGTCTTGGGAGAATCTGGGATTTATATTGGATTGGAATCACCAGCCACTGCCCGATACAATGTTATCATGATATGTGTCACAATTTTATCAATATCCATGTATAAATATGCATTTATAAACCTTTAAAAAAAGTTTAGTGATTAATTAAAGATAGCTCATTCCTTATAACATTGAAATGAGAATGAATTGAAAGTGCGAGTTGCCACAAAAAAGAACCTCGATTCATAACTGAATCTAATTCCCCCATTCTCATAATTGGGGAAAGCTCATCATTGGAGCCTTCAAAAATTAGATCCAAGTGCCATTATTTACATAGTGGTCCTTTTGGGCTTATTTAGGTTTATGATTAACACATTATTTGATTTTATATATTCTTTTGTCAAAATACTAGCACTGGCAATGTTGGCAAATGGCTACAATTCCGAATTTCTAAATATTTGTCTAACCGTACAAAAATCAAGGCATGTGTGTCATTTCCATGTTACTTGAAATAGCAAGAGAACTGATTTCCATGTCTAGTATATTGTTTTTTAAATTAATGTTATTTCAAGTGACGAGACAAACAGGCTAAGAAAAAAATAAGTCTTTTAGATTTATCACTTTAATAATAAGACGGCACTGTATGTGAATGTTGCTCCACAGGACTGAATGGTTTTCTGATTTGTCTGAAAATTGGAACATTTTTCTCTCTCTTTTTTTTTATTATTATTTTTTTTATGAAGCCATGGTGAAAGAGACTAAAGCCAAAACTTTCCAAGCATACATTGACTCCTGTCACCGTCGTTACAGCTGCGTCCACTGCCGAGCTCATCTAGCCAACCATGATGAGCTCATCTCCAAGGTAAGCTGGTGTACAGTAAAGTGAAAATCTGATCAACGTAATCTAGAAATGTATCTAATTTGTGAAACATTTTTTTTCCCCAGTCTTTCCAAGGCAGCCAGGGTCGTGCCTATTTGTTCAATTCAGTGTGAGTATCTGTGTGACTGTTCATAGACTGTTCAAATAGTGAATTGAGTCGGTCATCTCGGTCGGTGTTTTATTCTGTGCCGCTTGATGATTTTAGGGTGAATGTGGGCTGCGGTCCGGCTGAGGAGAGGCTCCTGCTGACCGGACTTCATGCTGTGGCTGATATTTACTGTGAAAACTGTCACACCACTTTGGGCTGGAAATATGTAAGCACACCTTTTAAACACACTCTGAGACACTTGGTGTGTTTGCATATGTCATACCACAGAAAGCTGTTGAATGGTTGATCCAGAGCGGTCAGGAGGTGATTCGATTTTAAACACCAGCAGTTCTGAGTGGGAGGCAAATCACAGGTTTATATTAATGCATGTGGGTTATGCCACAACATATAACGGTATTATAAAATTTAACTGTCCTAATTAACAAAGAAAAACATTCTCAGAGGATCCAGGGTCTGTTTGTTTTTGTTTTATTAATTTTGACTTGGTGATGGAAGGACACTTTATTACTGTGATTTTCATAATAACTTGATTGTCATTTTAGATACTCAAATTTAAACTGTAAAACATACACAATATTATTAATGAATCTAATACTTGTTAACAAATTGGTATAAAACTAATTAAACACTTGACATTTCTGTTATTGAACAAATATTTGACATGTCAATCATTTTCTGCAAAGTCTTTTATTTCTTCATATCAGATTTTTTCGCAGTTACCAGAACATTCCTCTAAACATTACGCTGCAAAATCTTTAATTTGATTTCGGCAAATGTAGACTGTACGCAACGAATCTTTGAGCAGTGGATAGAGGCAAAGATCCTGTCTGGATAAAAATAGAGAGCGAACAAACAAGCACAATTTACATGCAATTTACAAGAATTCAAACTCTTAGATCTTTTCTTCATTAAAGCACCTTCTTAGCAGACCGTAACCAAGTCAGTTGTGCTTTCGACCAAATGACGTCAAAAAATGTACAGAATGATGGGTTTAAATGTGTGTTATATTTATGACCGGCGTTCAAGTCAACCCGGGATTTTTGATAGATTGTGTAGAATAACACCATGTTTATAAGAGTACAAACTCCCTTTTTTTTCCTGTATATAATCCCCGGCTACACAGATGGCACTTATCCCAGCGTTTCACTAGTGCTTGGATACCATTAAGGCAGAAAGTTTTCTCTGTACACCAGAGAAATTATCAAACTGCCTATTTCACATCATCGTCACTCCTGAAATGCTGGCCTCCCAGGAACTCTTTTAATAACCCTTTGCTTTATTGGACGAACAGCCTGGATGTTCTTTTTTTTAAAAGCATTAAAGAAATAATCGTCACATGAAAGGCTTCATATCAATTGGGACAATTTAGGCAATATTGCACAGTACAGCAATACACTTCTTGTCTTAAACTGCTCTCTGTGCTTTAATCATGTGAAGAGCTTTATTATCTCAACCTTAATTATTTCCTTCTCTCTCTACAGGAGCAGGCGTTTGAGCTGAGTCAGAAATATAAGGAGGGAAAGTTCATCATTGAACTTTCTCACATGATTAAGGACAATGGCTGGGACTGAAGTTCTCGGTGCCTACCATCAGCATGAAACACTTTTTTTATACACTTTTTTTTTTTTTTGCATTACTATTAAGCACTTTTTCCATCCCTGATAACCCAGTTCATCAGTTTTACATTTAAAATGTGGTTGTAAATCAGTACAATCATGTAAACGTTACGCTCCAATGTGTTTGAGAGACGTGGAAAAACTTAGGAGCTAAACTTTAAATTCTTAAATTTAAATTAATTCACAAACCTGGACAAAAGTGACCTGTTCTGAAAGGTCCTGTGACTTTAATTTCTATTTTTAGGTTCTAGTTTAAAAGCACGAGGTAGCAGATCTGATTGTTTTGGAGAAATGTTTTACTCTGCATTATTTTGTGGTATCTGCCATTTAAGGTATGATTTTTATTTCAGTGTGAAATGCATTGAGAGACTAAAGGCGATGTGCAATATGTTTGTGTGCGAGTGTGTGTGTGTGAGCGCGCATGTGATTTTCTTAATGTTTTGTCATGTTTTGTTTTCCTCTTTTAAATGTTTCAAGGTATAAAAGAATCCTGTTAATGTTAATGGGTTGTAGCATGTAGGCCAGATGGTATATTGTTTCTTGAGACACATCAGTTACAGTTTAATTTAGAACGTAATTGTGACTCTTTGCTTGGTGAAATGTGGATTCGATCATGTTAGAATCTGAAAAAGTCTGTAGCAGCTGTCTGTAAATGCTAAATTGTTTAGGTTTATTTTATCAGTTGGTGTTATTAAATTGTGATGAATGAATGTCGTTAGTATATGTAAATACAGAATATATAAATAAAATAAGAATTGTTACTTATGTTGTGTTAAACATTGTTTTATGTTTTAAAAATAATAAGCTTATGTACAATTTTGGTTGCAGTGGTGCATCACATAACGTTGCAACCTCACACGTCTGGGGTCCGGAGATACAGTCCTGAGCTTGGGTTACTCTCTGTGTGGACTGTCTGTACATGTTGCCCATGTGTGTTTTCTGCAGCATCTCCAGTTTCTTGGTTTAAGGTAGACTGGCATCTCCAGATGGACTGGCATCTCCTGTCATTCCTGCATTATACCCGGTGTTCCCATGATCGGCTCTGGATTCATAATGAGCCTGACTGGTATAACGTGGTTTAATGAGGGTGAACGAGTGCATGCAGTTTGGCAATCATTTTTATCCAAAGTCAACTGTGCGTGAAGTTGAAATGTTGGTCAAATTTACTAAGGTAAATATCAAACATAACTTGATGCACACTCACTCATCATCTATACCGCTTTACAATGCAGTTTCTTGGGGTGTCTGGCGCTTATCCCAGGAGACTTGGGGCATGGGCGGAGAACACCCTGGACAGGGTGCCAATCCATCGCAGGGCACACCACGTCTAATTTGGAAAAGCAAATTAACTTAATTTTCATGTCTTTGAACTGTGGGAGGAAATCCACCGGGGACTACGGGGAGATCATGCAAACTCCATGCACACAGACCTAAAGCGGAGGTTCAAGGTGACCGTGCTAACCACTACAGCAGGTGCATGTGCACATGCACATACAGTTTTGAATTCTTTAAGCACTACATGTCTTTTGACAGCTGTGAATGAATCACATCCCTGGTTCTAATGAACAGTTCTTTGAAATTATGCTAAAATGCTTTCTGCCTGCCAGCATGCTGTTTGTGATCAATATTAATATTTTTTTTTCAGCAACATTGTTACATAGCTGTTGTTAAAGAACAGTTATTTTCTTATCACCTAAAGTTTAAGGCCAAAGCATAATGGTATATATTGACTTCCAAAATGCATATAAAATTACTGTTACAGGTTTGAAAATCAGTTACACTTAACTGTATGTTTTATGCACATGCATTATATTTCTTATTTATGACTTTTCTTACACAACCTGCATGTCCCCCCTCTCTTCTGTACGAACTGAAAAAAACTCAATCCCAGAACTGAGACAGAATCTCCAGTGTTTTTTGTTTGTTTGTTTGTTTTTACTTGAAAAGATCTCAGTAAAACCTAACAGCTGTTTTCTTATAAAACTGCACAAATCTGTGTCTAAAACTCCTGATTTTAAGCAATGAGTTTTCACTACAAATATTGACTTTGTTATTACTCTTTATTGCTCTTTATAGAAGTTTCTTTTATGCAGAAATGTTTTCAAAAGCATCTTTTCTTTATGCCATATTTTTGCATGTGCCCAAGAGTTCTGCACAGTACTATAATAAAATAGGTTTTACTGAGCATGCTGAAGAATGAGTTCTTCTGGTATCTTCGTCACACTCGCTCCTTTCTATTTTAATGCAAATCCCAGGAGCGTACATTAGGGGTTTTTTTCCATCTGAAAATTGGTCTGTCTTGTACTATATTTCTTTTCTTTACAGCCATGCATATATTCTCTTGTAATGTTATTTATTAATAATTTTTTTTATTATATATGGAAATACTGAATGATTTTGTATATAATTATGCAGATATGATAAACATACATAAGAAAATTGGTACAACATATATGGTGCCTAAGACTTTTGCACAGTACTGTATATATATATTCTGAATTACATAAAGAAAAATGTGCTAAATGTATTATTAGTTTAATGTAAGTAAAGAAAAACAAATACAAACCGGATTCCAAAAAAGTTGGGACACTAAACAAATTGTAAATAAAAACTGAAAGCAATGACGTGGAGATGGCAAATGTCAATATTTTATTCAGAATAGAACATAGATGACAGATCAAAAGTTTAATCTGAGAAAATTTATCATTTTAAAGGAAAAATATGTTGATTCCAAATTTCACAGTGTCAACAAATCCCAAAAAAGTTGGGACAAGTAGCAATAAGAGGCTGGAAAAAGTAAATTTGAGCATAATGAAGAGCTGGAAGACCAAGTAACACTAATTAGGTTAATTGG